>CAJQUN010001737.1:0-47703 GCA_907163345.1 Haberlea rhodopensis
CTCCGCCCCCTAACCTTTCAAAACGTGCACTTAACCCTCTGAACAATTTTAAGAAGTGCACTTAACTCCCTAAACAATATACGAGAACAATTTTCCAGAATATTCTGGTTGCAAATTCCTTCACATGCATCTCACATGCCATGGTCGACTGTATGCATGTTTTTCATGTATTTTCTGCAGAAATTTTACGAGTAAAATTGTGATGCTTAGAAATAATACATGTATGTGATTTGGTTGATTTTGTAATTTCTGTATTTTGTGGACTCGGGTTCGAGTTGAATTGATTATGGTAGAATACATGGATTTATGTTTTTATATGATTTAGTACTAAGTATATATCGAAGAAATCAGATTTAAAACTCATAGTAGACACATTCTTACACCTAGTAAATCCCTACAAGCTTCTCTTCAAAGCCCCTTATATTCTCTTGGCTTGTGTCTTGAATTTAAGCTTGGAATCAAGTTAAAACTTGTTGTTAGATTGGAATTGCATCTGCTTGGTAAGGATTTTGTGCTATGTGAACTTGTCAATAAATTATTGGTAGGAGGTGAAGCAAGTTTTAGATTTTGCTTGGTTGATATGCATTGAATTAGAAGAATAAACTTGTTTCTTGTGAAAAGAAGTGCATATGATGATGAAGTAATGCTTTTATGTAATTTGTGGGAAGTGTTTTGTAGTATAGATGTTGAAACTTGAAGATAAACAAGAAAATCGTCATCTTCTAAAATTTCCAGGGACTCGCGATCGATCGCGAGCCAGGTCGCGATCTATCGCGTGAGGCCAGGGAAAAGTAAGGCGGTTTAAAGCTTGAGAGATCGATCACTTGATCACGACCGATTGATCGCGTGAGTAGAAGGGACCGATCGCCTAAATGCAGAATGTTTTTGTGAAGGGCGAAGCGATCTATCGACTGTTGAGGACCGATAGATCACCTGTTGATTATTTTTTAAAAATATTATAATGTCTTGAAATTTTGTGATGAAGTTTATGATGACATTGATTTATTGAATTTCATGTAGCACCATCTCAAGGGATATGTCAGAGGGGAGGTTAATCAGTAACTCCTGATCTTCTATATTTTGAAACGGACAACAGGTACGTGTGGATGTACGAGTATTGATGATATAGATATGATGTATGTATGTGGTACTTGTATGCATATTATTGATGCTTGGATGCTATTGAGGCATGATCTGATGCTGTTATAACGAGTGGACGAAAAATAGGATATGTGCTGCTAATATGAAGATGTGAAGGCTGAACCACTGACATGTTGAGCGTGAAGACAATATCATATGTCTCGTTATAACAAGATGATGAATGAGACATATCATGACATATTAGTATATTATGTTTCGATGTATGTACAAGAACAACCAATGAGGAGTATTTCAATGCATGAAATAAAAGAAGTATTTCAATACAGTATTTATGCATTTTATTTGATGTTAGGTTATATTTATCATCGATATACTCATGATGTATTGTTGTTATGTAGGAACTCTTAGACATGGGAAGCCGGGATGGATGCGAGTCTACATTTCGCTACTAAAAGATAGACTAATCAAGATTAAAGCACATTAGAAGTTTTGATGCCTTATGTTATGTACATTATTTAGTGGGAATAATGTAATAAGTAGATGTGTAAAATTTTGATCAGTAGCAAATTTATCTTAATCCTGTTAACCGAGAAATGTTAACTTTTAAATTATGTGATTCATTGAGGATTAGATGATTCGAGGTCCCACAAAAATTCATCAACCATACTCGTAATTCACTTTCTAGTATTTCTTGAGGGGGCATACTTATAAAATTCCTGCAAAAAATACATGGAATAGCATGCCATACTCTCGATCGTGACATGGCGATACACGTGGGAAATTTGCAGCCATAATATTCGAGAAAATTATTCCCGAATATTGTTTAGGGAGTTAAATACACTACTTAAAATTGTTCAGGGGGGTTTAAATGCATGTTTTGACAGAAGTTTGAAGTATTTTTTTGCAAATTATATGAAAACGCCGTATTTTTTAAAAAATAATTTTTTTAATTAATTTAAAAAAGAAACCAGGACTTCAAGCCCAAAATGTTTGCGTTTCTGATCAGCATTAAAACTTAGCGGGCTTCTTTCCCAGTGCGCGTCTGCATTTTTTCCTGCCGGTGATGTTTACGAGCGATTACATTTTCCCTCCGATTGGGCTTGAAAGTTTCATTGGTACAAGTTTCCAAATCTCCTTCCAGGTAACCATCTTCCTCAGATTTTACGTAAAGCCTATAGCTATTATTGGAAATTTAGAGTAAATTGATTAATGTTGAAAAATTATCAACTTATTCAATAATTTCAAACACATACATGAATGTTCGGTGCATGAGCTGGTGAAGTCACCAACAGAAGCTTCTAAAGGGTTTGAGGCAATTTGAATTATGACCTGGTGAGTGGCTTGAAATGCAACATGGTTAACTGCTGAACCAATGACCAAGTTATACCAATTATATAATGGACATGATGGAACGACAGAGGCTTTACGGAGAGAGGCAAGAAATGAAGAAAATGTGAGGCACAACAGATAAGCATCGAGAAGGCAGATGGCTGGGAAATCTGAGAGTTTTTTAGGGGCAAAAGAGAGTGAATTCTTGTGCAATCCATTGTAATACATAGAAGTGGAATTAGGATGTGAAGTCATGTATTTGTAAGCCTTGTATACTTGAAGATTATCAATGAAATCTCCATCCCGTGGAAGTAGGCCGACGTTTGAGGCCGAACCACGTAAAATCTCTGTGTCGTGTTCTTTGTTTTTTCTTCTGATTTCATTGATATTGCTTTCTGTGATTTATCTCTTGTGTGTGTGCTTTCATTATTCCGTTAATCTGTCTGTGCGTGTGTGTGAGTATTCATGCCAAAAGTTTATCGGTCATGCCATCATGATGTCGAAGTTCAATGTTCGTAAGGGTTCTGTGAATGAATTGTTCTGCTGGAATAATTCCTGAAAATGGCTATGCATATTCGTTTCTTGATCGGAAATTAAGTTCATTAATTCATAAAAATTGGCGCCGTCTGTGGGAAACAAGACCACGACAATGGGATCCACCAAGTTCGATATAGAAAAGTTCCTCGAGGATACTTATCAGTAGATATGTTGTCTTCAGGGAGAATGAGATGTTTCACCAGAATGAAACAAAATCAAGAAGTGAGGAACGAGATTCAAATGAGAAAATTCAATTTGAGGTGGAGTCTGCAGGAATAACCCATGGAAATAAAGATGATATTATTCATAATCAAGCTGATACCTCGACAAATTGAGCAGAGTAAAGAAGAATATCTCTTAGCAAGAGATAGAACCTGAAGGACCATTAGACCACCAAACAAGTTTGGATATGAAGAACTCATTCCTTTCGCATTGACTGCTGCATCAGAAGTTGAAATGCAAGAACCAGGGACTTTAATGATGCTATAAATTGCAAGGGTCATCAAAGTGGGTTAAAGCAATAGAAGAAGAGTTAAGTCATTTCATAAGAATAAAACTTAGGAATTGGTTGAAAGACCATACGGACAAAAGGTAGTTGGTATGTAGATGGATTTATAAGCTCAAAGAAGGTATACCTAATGTTGAACCAACAAGATATAAGGCAAGACTCGTGATAGTCACAAAGGGAAGGCATCCAATTATAATGAGGTATTTTCACCAGTGGTCAAGCACATTTCCATTCGAATGCTACTATCATAGTTGCTAAGGAAGACATTGGAACTTGAGCAGCTCGATGTAAAGACGGCCTTCTTACATGGTGACCTGGATGAACAAATATATGACACAACCCGAAGGATTTATCAAACCAAGCGAAGAAATAAAGTGTGTTTGCTGAAAACAAATCCTTGTACGGGATTTGAAGCAATCCCCACGCCAATGATACATCAGATTCGACTCCTTCATGCTTAGAAATGGCTTTAGAAGGTGTGAGTACGATAATTGTGTTTACTTCAGAAAAACTTGATAACAACACAATGATCTATTTATTACTCTATGTGGGCGATATGTTCAATCACCTCCAAAAGCAAGAATGAAGTGAAGAAAGTAAAAAACATGCTTAGTGGTGAATTTGAGATGAAGGACTTAGGTCCCAGCATGCAAAATATTGGGAATGGAGATCAAAAGGAACTGGGAACTTGGAACACTCTTCTTATCACAGACCGGCTACATTGAAAGGGTACTGAAAAGGTTCATATGCCTATGTCGAAGTCGGTACAAACTCCATTAGGACACATTTTAAACTCTCATTAAGAGATACACCAGAAACTGAGGAAGAAATGAAGTACGCAAATGCTGTAAGAAACTTGATGTATGCAATGATATGCACACGGCCAGACCTTGCATATGCAGTTAGCTTGGTAAGCAGGTTATATGTGAAAGCCATGTAAACAACATTGGGAAGCTGTGAAATGGATCTTTAGGTACTTAAGGGGACCTCGAAAGTGGGATGTTGTATAAAAGGTGCAAAGAACAAACATATATTGTGATGGGATATGTGGATGTGTATTATGCAGGGATGTCTTGATTCAAGAAGATCTGTAACATGATATGTTTTCAAGTACTATGGTAATGTGATTAGCTGGAAGTGTAATTGCAACATGTGGGTGGCATTATCCTCAACGGAAGCAGAATATGTGTTCTTACAGAGGCGTTCAAGGAAGCTTTGGGTTAAAAGTAATTACAAGAGTTCTGGAAGGGTATCATTAAAACCTTAGTGTTTACAGATAATCAAAGCGGAATACAATTAGCCAAAAATCACGTTTATCATGAAAAGAACAAAACATATTGACGTTAGACTATTTTGCAGGGATATTATTGCAAAGGGAGGGTGGATCCTGGAGAAGATATCAATAGAAGACCAATTCCGCAGATTAGATCACAAAGGAATAACCAGGAAAGAAATTCAACCAACTGTCTGAAGATACTGTGTATTCAAGCAATATTAAATGCAAACCAGGTGGAGAATTGTTATCTAGTGGATTGTATCTAGCATGGAGGTTATGGCAGTGGCAGTTGGAAGTTATGGAAGTGGCAGTTAGTGATCAAATAGTCAAGAGTGAAGACTTGAAGTAATCAATTTCTATTCGATCTTGAACTAGCCGTTATGTATAGTTTGGTACTTGTATAAATAGGTGAACAACTCTCCAGATTATTCATTCAAGTTTTGACTGATCCATTGTATAAAGAAACTTCAAGTTTGCTCTCAAACAATACGCATCGATTGTTCTTTAGAACTTTCTATATTCTCCAAGATTACGTTTCATCATTTTGATTCAATTAGTCTTCATTGATTGATGTAAAGAAGTTCATTCATTCTGAATTATCATTCATACAACAATTAATTACTGCTAGATATTTGGATTTTTTTGTGTGGAGCTGCTTGTTTGAGATTTTGGTTTGCTTCGTGTTTTTTAGCATCGTTGTTTTTCGAAGTGCTGAATCAGAGTCTTCATAGTTTTCCGCACATAGTACTGTTCTATTTGATTAGTAGTGTTCGTTGTTCCGGGATTACTCAAGATTGATTAAATGGTTTGTTAGGTTTATCTGCCATGTATTAGCATGTATTTAATTTCCTACAAACTCGGATTAGAATTGCTGTAGTTACGAAATTAACTCGTACGTTTGGACACTGGTACATTACTGGGATGAGAACAGACCAAGAAGAAAATGTAAAACTCCATGTTCTAATGCTGTCAATTTCTTTTGGGGGTGGGGATGGGGGATTTAGACCAGCCTGGCAGGTTCTCCAAGCATGAAGTGATTAATCTGCATTATAATTCCACAATTTGTTAGCTGGATAACTCAAATGCTTGGCTTTTCTCTTCGAAAATTAGTAACAATGACGCATCAACTTTTGTTATTCACTTGTTTTTCTCGTGGAATGGGGGCCTCTCCAGACAGATTGGTTGTGACAACTTCCAAACTTGAACACCCATCTCTTTGCTCATTCAAATTTATACTTTGCTTAATTGGTAGGTCCTGTTCCGCGATCAAATGAGGCTCGTAGTCTTTCTTTTTACCCCATACAACAAAATAAAGGCCGATAACTATGACGATTGCACCAACGACCCTGCATAAATGACCGTATATGTGTTTAGCATAGTTGTTAGGGACTCGATGAGCACTAAGGTGCATAGGAATTGTGAAGTCTAGGTGTAAGATAAGACAGAATTTCTGGAAGTGAAGCACTCTAACAAATAATTACGTAAATTTAAATATTTTAAAAGAATTTTCTGACCACTGCTTTTGAGATCCAGTGAACAAATACATTACAACTGAAAGGAAGGTTGAGGTTTTACCTTCCCAAGTACATTTTCTCGGAGAGGATGAAAGAGCTGAGGACAGCAACAATAACCATGCTCAGCGGGTTAAATGCAGTTACGAAAACCGGACCTCTTTCTTTCATTACCACTCCTTGGACGTAATAAGCAATCCCTGAACAGAATATACCCTGCAAAACTCAAATGTAAGTTACCGTAGACTTTACTGTTTTCCTTTTGTTGAAATGAAGTCTTCAAAAACCGTTTCAGAAAATATTTTAATATTCGGCAGGCTGGCGTGAAATTTCAATCCATGATTATACATACACTATAGACAGCTGCAAGGAACTTAGTGTCCCAGTGTATGGACCAAGCTGTTGATTTACCCTTCTCCATAACCAGTGCCACTGCCGTTCCTTCCACAGTTCCAAACAAGCATATCCAAGCAGTGAGAGAGAGTTCAGCCGGGTATGTTCTCAAGACAATTGCCTAGAATTACATGGGAAAAATTTATGGTTCGATTATAAGTCAGTTCAATAATTTAACTTGTGTAAAGTGTTCTTACCTGCAATATCATGAAGCAAGCCCAACTGAAACATCCAACTGTGATCATGATGGCACCCTTGATAGAATGCTGAAGATCTACTTGACCTTGGTGGTGTGCATGACTGCTTCCTTCTTTTGTCCACGGCAGACCAATATTCGGGCCTTGTACAAGGGTCATGATCATGGCTCCCGCAACAGTAGCTAGAGTTCCTATTATCTTTGCTTGGCTACGGATGCTCATTAACCTTATCTTCTCAAGCCTATACAGGCGCAAATATGAGTACAAATATCAAGATTTTTGTTTTATGCTAATTAATTATGCAAAATATGCTAGTACTTGAACGACAAAATTCACCTGAATAAGTATGCCATGATGAATGTAATGGCAGGAAGAACATTTGCCATAGCAGCCGCAAAAGTCGCTGTTGTGTATTTCAGTCCCAAGAAGTAGAGATTCTGATCTATAACTGGTCTGTTATTTATTAAATATCGAATTTATTATGACAAGTATTGCAGATGACTCGAGAAGAAGAATAAATTTAGTTCTGCAATGGAACTTACTCCAGAAGACTGAGAAGCATGATCTTGGCAAATATAGAGGTAGTCATCTTCGGCCTTATTTTCCTGTGGGACAACATATTGTCATTTTTAAATCACGTGGGAAATTTGAATTTTTTGAGGGAATAATTGTTTATGCTCGCCAATGCAACTAACAGGCACATATTGACAGATAGAGATCGAAAGTGTGAGATGTATAAAGTGAATGAGATTAACTTGTCTAGAGCAATCGCAAAAGGGGCAATGACAATGGTGGCAACAGCATGGCGATAAACTACAAACACATAATTGCTCATTCCTTCGTTTAATGCAGCTTTGGTGATGATATCCATGCCCGCCAACCCAACTTGCAGGAAAACTACACCTAGAAATGGTTTTGCCCTCTGGAAGAAAAGGTGCATGCTCTCATTTGATACTTGCAACTTCATTGTGAAGCTAAAGTTCTGTTTTCTCTCTGTGCTGTCACGTCCCAAATTGAGACCTATTTGTACACATTAGAAAGATAAGACAAATAATAACTGAAGCATGGGGATAGCCGGAAAAAAAAAGGGAACAAAGAATTCACGTGAAGCCCGCACGCAAAAAACCAAGAACACATAGACGGCTGTTTCATGTTGACACGAAATCATTATCCAGCCATCACTTAATGCTTTGCATAAATCTTCTCTAAGTAAGAGGCATGGATTCAAACTCAAGTTAAAAACATACAGCCGGAGGGGGCTCAGTTAAAATATATTTTAAAAATTTTATATGTAAATTTTCAATTCATTTTATTTCACCTCAAATATATAAAACTACCCTTCAGCTCCTTTCCCCCCTCCCCATTCCCTGGAGTTGCGCTTTTTTCTTGAAAGTATACATTAAATAACACAAGAATGCAGAGCTAGAATAATACAAATTTACCTTAAACAGCTACTTTTCCACTGTCTTGATCTTCTTTTCACTCTGCAACAATTGCCCGTATATTAAATGTTTGATTATTTTCTTCTTCGATTTTTTGTGTAGTACTAGTGTGTGTAATGTGTGCAAAATTGAGAGGGAACGTCCAGCTTAAATATGTGTGGTAGAGTTGACAAGTGGCGACTTAAAGCAGCCATGGCTTTTAACACTCTAGATGTCTTGATCTTTTTTTGCATGCATTCCATCTTTGTTTTCCTTTTTTCTTCTCCAAAATTAACTACATAGAATGCGATATAATGATGGGTCTCTATATATTTGACAAAATATTTTTATATGATTTAATCATGTCATTACTTAACCTACATCAATCCATTTGAATTAAAGACTTAATAGTTAAGTCTTAGTACTTGTTTGTTGAATCATGTCATTACTGAACAGGGAGGATCTGCTTTAGGGGCTATGGTGGGCTTAAGTCCACCCAACCCGCCACTGAATTAGTGTATATATGCATTCGTTTAGGATAAATAAACCAAAAGGAGTGAGTTACAGATGGCAGATGAACGTCTGACAGCCAACTTTGATTAAGAGTTCGAAATTCACACATCCCACTTCATAATATTTTTTGGATTTACCCCATTAAATATTTGATTTTATTATCTCATAACATTTTTTTGGTTTCTTATTTACGCAAAAAGTATTTGTTTTAAAAATTATAAAGTGAAATTAATTTCACATCTATTTATCCAAATTTCTCGTATTTTTAAGTATATATATATTTTTTTAAAAATGTAGATTTACATCATTTTTAATTTGAATATTTTTTCTTGTAAAAATTCTTCCATTCTATGTAAAAAAGAAATTCAGTTCTTCAGTCTTTGCATCTTGCTCCACTCAATCGTTCGTTGACATCTCTAATCTTGAAAGCGTAATTGCTTCTCTGCGGCTCTGTCTCGCTCATCTTCCTCAAGTAAGTGAAGTCTAATTGTTTTCTTGAAGCTTATACATCAATCTTTATTCTGTAATAACATTTTATGTATTGTTAATGGTAATCAAGAAGATTATGATTGGTTAAAATGGATGTATGTGCTTTCAAGGTGGTCCATAAATGGGCATATTTTACATTCGGTGAACCAATTTTTGATTTTCCCAGTAGGAAATGAATGGTCCAAATGGGCCACAGATAATAAATCTCCAAAATTTCCTTTGAGGACTCTGCCCCTGAACCCCACAACCTCTTCGCCTTCATTCCCTATGTTGTTACTGAATGATATATATTATATTAAATGTGTATTATCCTTTGAAGCGTAAATTTCATTCAATTGTTGCCATCATAAATTGCATGACGTGACTTAAATATTGTTGCACTTTATTTTGTGATGTGCTACACGTAGTTCTTAGACCAATAAAGAAAAGGCATCTTTACTAGAAAAAAACAAACTCGAATCAACCATTTTCCAAAAATAGTGATACGTTGTAATTTTAAGTATAGAATTTACAGTTTTTTTAAAAAAATTAAACTTTTAATTATTTTTCAATTTAAATTAGGGATGGCAATGGGTCCGGTATAGAATTTACAATTTTATAAAATTAAACTTTTAATTATTTTTCAATTCGAGTTAGGGATGACAATAGGTCCGGGTAAGAAATCAACCATTTTCCAAATAGTGATATGTAATTTTAAGTACAGAATTTACAATTTTATAAAATTAAACTTTTAATTATTTTTCAGTTTGAATTAGGGGTGTCAATGACTCCGAGTCTTATGCCAGATCTGTATTAAACACACCCCGCCATAGCGGGTATAGACCCGCTCTAACAGATTTTGAAGCGAGGCGGGTGGTGTCGGCCGTCGGGTCACTGGTTTGGCCAAATCCACCCGAAACTCGCCACACTATACATATTAATTTTTAAAAAAAATTAATATCGAGTATACATTTAACTTCTTTGACAGAATCATAACGTGACATTTTTTTAATTTTATATCATGTATTCATATTAAAGTATTTGCATATGTTTGAAGAGAATGGGAGCAAACCAATAAAGTTCGTGTAGATTAAAAATAGTTTATAAGGCTTTTATATATATATTATTAGATATATATATATTATTATATATATATATATATATATATATATATATTATTAGAAATATATATATATATAAGGGGTCAAGTTGGGTGGATGGTCCCGTGTTTGGCCAAACTCATCTCATACCTGCGTCGTCATCCCTAATTTAAATAATGTGGCTATCATGCTAGGTTCTTTTCACTGCTCTATGAAAGTTAGAGTATATTTTGGATTATGTATTTAAAACAATTCTATGTGTTTTTTTTCTTAAAGTTGGAAAAAATTATTTTTAACATAAAACATTAAGTGTTTGATACTAAAATAAAAAAAAAAGTTTAATGAACTTCAATTTATTATAAATTTGTCACTATTCAACTTAAAACATCCAGAAACATGTCATGACTTACTTCTCTGCTTATGATTTACCTGTTTTTTCCGAAAAGTAATAGCAGAAGCAAGAAAATCAAACAAATATGAAAAATAGATTAGCACTTTTCAAAAGTAATCCAAAATATTCTTTTACTATTGTTATGAGGAACAAAAAAATAAAAGTATACAACTCTCACGGGCCATGTTCTTATTTGGTTCACCTAATGTACCGTTTAGATTGAGGGATGAATAATGTAATTATTAAAATCATGAGATGATAAATAATATAATGTGATAAGTTATACGGAATTTGGTTTGAGGACATGATGGTGATTTTTTTTAAGACAAATATATTAATACTAATAAGAATACTAGGGGTATTCTAACCCATTACAAAATTTACTAAGACACCGAAGCGCTTAGTCACCATTCCAGTAACAAAATGCATTGATCAATAGACAACAAATAACTATCTATTACAACTTTTAAACTTTGCTCCATAAAGGCTCGTCATAAAAACGATACCCAAAATGAAAAATGAAAACCATGAAAATCCAGTAGCACATAAAGATTCTATTTCTTCTTCGATGATACAAATCGATCCTTCAAGTTAATTCTTGTCGATTGATCACTTTTTCCTTTCCCCCGATGTCCTCACCGTAAACTCACCAGCCATTAACCATTCCGATAAATTCCGAGATCATATGCATGGAATCAATATTTCAAACCAATAAGATATAAGAATTCATAATAAAGATTGTAGACAAAGTGTTGGGTTAGTATACCAATCAATAAAAGAGTACGATGTAGTTGTTCTACCTCTTATTTTTAACCAAGACCAGAAATTTAGTTTGATAGTCTCACTAACTTTATGCACACCAAAAGATTTGTTGCTCGAAAATCACCTTATTTCTAGTCAGCTATAAATTCCATACTACACAAAACCATCCCGCCCCCCACTCCACTCTAATTCTTTTCTTTTCTAAAATATCGGAATGATGCATAAAATGAGGTAATGGTTTTCCTTGACCAACTGTTAATAACCATTTATAAAACTCCATCCACACAAGGTAAGTACTTTTGCGGGTAAAAAATAAATGCTCAGTATCTTCTTCCACCTCATTGCAAAGCACACATAATAAAGAATCTTGAGGACCTAACATCCCCCTTTTTTCAAGATTAATTTTGGTTGGGATTCTATTTTGAAGTAATTTCCACACAAAACCACAAACTTTGCTAGGGACCAACTTATTCCATGCTACTATCAAATGATTTCTGTTTGGCCATACCTCTTGGTCCATCGTTGTTGCAATTGCTTTATATGCCGATTTTGTTGAGTAAGTTCCTTCGTCACTGAATTGCCAAGTGATAATGTCCTCCACATCTGAAAGCCCATTAAACCTGTACAAAAAGGTTAGTAGTTCAAATAGTAAATTTTCCTCCCATACAAATAAATCTCTCCTCCAATGCCAATCCCACACCCATTCCCTATCATTCCAATGACCCTTCTCAGCTATGAAACAATCTTTGTCAATGGATATCGTAAATAATATCTCAAATCTTGTACTCAGTTTACTTTCCCCTATCCAAATTTCGGTCCAGAATTTAGTATTATTCCCATAACCAACCCTTACCAAGCCCTTGGTGAACCATTTGGACGGATTATGAAAAACTCACTTTATTAAATCTCCACACCATGTTGAACAATCTTTAGTTAAACTAACGTCAAAACCCAAGAAACTTCCCCCACCTCCCTTATACTTAGATTTTAGAACCTCTACTCACAGCAAATCCGGGTTAATCAAAAATTCCAAGCCCATTTTCCTAAAAGTGCTAGGTTAAAATAATCTAAATCTTTTACCCCCAACCCCCATCCTCTTTTGACTTGCAAATTTTATCCCAGCTAACCCAATTGATTTTCCCTCCCCCGCTCACCCCACTTCCCCATAGGAAATTACGCTGGATGTTGGTTAAGGACTGAAGGATTTTTTTTGGGAGCACGGTAAAAAGATAGAAAGTAGATGGGTAGGCAGGCTAGGGTTGCATTAAGTAAGATTAGTCTTCCTCCGAAGGATAATTTTTTATTCTCCCATTGCCCCAATCTTTTCTTCACTATATTAATCAACGGTTGCCACATCTCACATTTTCTTGGGTTTGCCCCGATAGGTAAGCCCAGATATTTGAAAGGCAAGGAACCTTTGGAACAGTATAGTTCATATCCTATCCAAAACCTCCTCTTTCATATTAATCCCAATGAGTTTACTCTTGTTAAAATTAACTTTGAGTCCAGACACCAGTTCAAAATTTCTCAATATGCCTTTGATAGTCTCAAAACTCGTTTTATCAGCCTTTCCTATGATCAAAGTATCATCCGCAAATTGCAAGTGAGTTATCTCGATTCCATCCATTCCCACTTTTATTGGTGACAGTAACCCAATCCTACTAGTTTTTCGGATCAGAGCACTCAATCCCTCGGCCACAATAAGGAAAAGAAAAGGTGAAAGAGGATCCCCTTGTCTAATTCCCCTATGGTATTGGAATTCCTTACCTGGGCTTCCATTAATTAGCACCGATGCTGTTGCCGTTGAGACATATTCCATCATCCATTTCCTCCATTTTACATTGAATCCCATCTAAACCATCATATTGTCTAGGTAAGCCCAATTGATTGTTTTCCGCTTCACCTCTTCCACCAATTCATTTGCAATTAAAACACCATCCAGAATCTGTCTATTCCCTGTGAATTCTGATTGGTTCGCCGAAATTATTTTACCGAGAACTTTGCTAATTCTGGCAGCCAAGACCTTTGAGAAAACTTTGTACATCGCACCAATGAGTGAAATGGGTCTATATTCATCTATCATCAGAGGGTTGTCTGTTTTGGGGATTAGGACAATGAAGGATGGATTGAAACCCTTCACCAATCTACCGTTTGCAAGGAAATCCATCAAAAACTTCATGAACTCCGGCTTTATGATATCCTAGAATTACCTAATAAAATTGAAATTAAACTCATCTGGTCCCGAACTCTTGGATCCTTCACAATTCCACGCCATCGTCTTAACTTCTTTTCCCAAAAATACACTTGTTAAGACATCATTATCCTCCTCACAAACCATGGTGCATCCTAAATCTGTGAGCACCGGCCTCAACCAATCTTGGTCAGAGAACTGTTTCTGGAAATGATCTGTAATTCCTTATTTTACCTCGCTCACCCAATCCGACTGTACTCCTTCAATTGAAACACCTTTAATCTGATTCCTTTTCCTGTTCCTATTTCTTGATGGTGAATTAGTTTTATTGTTTTGATATAATGACAAAAATACCCTCGAGATTAAAATAGTAAAAAAGGTGGGAAATATTATATATGCCATTTTGCTACAATATGGGATAAATATGATGTTATAAATTTTTTTCCTAAAAACAAATCAACCACGAGATTAAAAATTAATCCAACAACTACTAATCACAATCATTCAAAACAAACATCACCAAAGAGAACTGTTTTTTTGAAAATGCATTAATGAACAATCATTAAGAGATCAAACTTGAAAGTAAATCAACAATATGTCTTAGTTATACACATATTTTACAAAAAATACAACTCAGGTATTTTACTAGGCGATTTTCACATGTTACATTGATGCTACCTAAGGGGTGGTGTCCTGAGCGACATCTAGCCATTAAATGGCATCCATGTGGAATTCATGGTTGAATGTCCCTAGGGCACCACCCTTGATATAACAACAATAAAACTTTTTTCACACTGGGTTTCCAAATATATGTTGTGGGACCCTCGCTACGCCATGTGGTGAACTTCTTATTTTAAAAAAAAATTTACCACATCACGGAAGATGTCAGTGCCGTTAATACCATCATCAAACAAACCATCCTAACCATAAGGAAAAATAAGTTGACAAGAGATGATTGAACTTGCATTATTATCCCAACTACAGCATCAATCAACCGGGTAGACAGTTATATACATTAGCATCATTCTATAATTTATGTCATTGAGTTGTTTTGTGTGATGTCATTGACTCCTTTAATGTGTTTTCATGTTGGCTATCCTTATTTAGCCTTTCATTAAGAGGGTGAACTCCCGAATATTTTTATACGTTAAAATATTGAATAGAGTATATATCACAATTGTCTCCTTTTACATACAATTTTCATGCAGTTTTGGGGTTTGATCAGTGTTAGACGCAGGATTTTTGGTAAGATGGGCAATAAAAGTTTAAAATAAAAATTTTAAGCCAAAAAAAATTTAGATACACGACACGGCATTCTTTACAAGTTAGTCGTTAATAAAAGTCTAAATGACGACCTGTGGCCCTTGAATCCCATTGTTTAGATACCCCTTTCAAACTTTAATTAGACGTGGTTTCTGCATAGGCATTGCACCAAACGTTCTACTGTATTACACTTTGCAAAACTTAGATCCCTCTGGAATCTGACTCTTCTTCCCATTATAATGAAACTCGAATCTAATTACTGTTTAGGTAGCATTTATACTTAATGCCAGCATTCTCGTTGTGGAAAGATAGGACTCCATTGATCTGGTCGAGAATTGATTTGATGGGGATTTGTTTAGTGTTTGCCTACCTTTTATTCCAGTGATGTTAGTTCATATTTTATTAGGGCTGCTTAACGGGTTGGGTCAATTCGGATCCGATCCAAAAACCGGACCGATTAGCCCGGTTCGGAACCAGAACTGGGCTAACCTGTTTCGAACCGGTCCGGACCCGGTAAGATACCGGCCGGATCGATTCTACCGATCCGAATCCGGTATCTTACCGGTTCCAGACCAAACGGATTCGGTTCTTGGCTGAACCAGAACTGGATCCATTATTTTTTTAAAAAAATTTATTTATTTATTTATTCTGGTGTATATTCGAATTTTTGAAAAAAAAAATTCAACAAAATCGGTTACAGGTTGGAACCGGTTGGACCGGAACCGGATCCGATCCGGCTCCTTAACGGATCGGACCGGTTCAGGGATTATTGGATCCGGAACCGGCCGGTTCCGGATTGGTCCGTACCAGGTTGAGCCAATAAGCACCCCTAGTTTTATCCATACTTTTAATTAAAATGATTATTTGTTGTATTAACTATTGTTTATTGTTTAAAATGTTCATACTTTAAAAAATATCGAAAATATCGTACTCTAATAATCTTTTAATAAAATTCAAGAGAGATTATAAATTGATCATGTAAAAATTTCTGTGTTAGTTATATTTTATTCATTAAATCAACTAAGATATTTTATGTAGAAAAAATACAATATATTAAGTAAGGTTAGCTGGTGAGGCGGATTTGATTTTCTCCATATACCCTTCATTTTTTTTGATTAATAATTGTTTTTATTCTTTTTGGCGAAGTCTCGTATCTTAGTCCCCCGCTCCAGCTAATACTTGTTAGCTCATTTTCAGTAGCAATAGGAAAGTGACTTGTGGCTCCCAGGGGCATAGCCGAGTTGGTAAGGTCTGTGGTGACGTAGGGGGTATCCCCTCGGCGCCAGGTTCGATTCCCGTGTGAAGCGCATTCCCTGCTGAAATATTGTGGGGGTGTGCTCTGGGGTCGTGGCCTGTAGGTCCTCTCCCACAGATGTCTGTCAGCTCGGGCACATCCCTCGGTTTACCTGGTGGCGGCGTTGAGGGGCCGGTTCCGTCACGCAAGGATTAGTCAGGCGAAAGCCTGGATACCTTGTAAATCAAAAAAAAAAAAAAAGGAAAGTGACTTGTGTTGTTGCCGCTTTTAAGAGACGGTGACCTTCATGACACCGATGCTATATATTTGGTGTGTGTTTTGTTACATACACACCAGATGTGTAGTGTAGATGTCCTCAAGATCACCGTCGTAAAACGACATCAAAGGGACAAGTGATAGAAGATATAACTTAGGTATCAAAGGATTTGAACTCATGTCTAATCCAATTTTTATTTCAACCATTTCATAATTCGAGAAAATTGTCGAATATTTTCACCTTATCAAATTGTTAGCAATGCCACATAGCAATCTTTCTAAAAAGAAAGGATTTGCTTTTACAATTTCCCCTATATCTCTTCCACTGAGAGCAACATAAAACAAGTTCTTAGTCCTCGATTTTCATTTTTCAGTATCTTTTTTTCTTGTTTCGTACCGTCATGAAATACAATGTCGAATTATTGCGAAACTTTTTCAATTTGGACAACAATTTTTTTTGTCGTGGACATGAAGTGCAATCGTGCGTAGGCATTCCAATTGATCAGGTCTCTGCATTATTAACATATTGAAAAAAGAAAAAGAAAGAAAAAAGGAGGGACAAAAAATAAAATCATCATCGAGAATACAAAAGAAATGATGAAAAAAGTATCTATCTTTTATCATTTTTATTTTGATAGGCGGATGGGCTAAAGTTTTTCACACACCGAGACTTAAATACGAGTCTTCCACAATTGGGGAGCGAGCTTTTAACAAGCGAGCTATGCCCCAAGCTCTTATCGTTATCATTTTGTGACAACTGTTCTAAAGAATAACCTACAAATTTTAGTTTAAATTTATTTTGACTGAAGGGATTTTGAGAGAACTGTTTGGGCGATAATCCAGATCAATTTATAAGAACTTTAAAATGTTCTTGGTCGCTCCATTCTATAGCTTCTTGTGTGATGTTTCAGATTAATTTACAGAAAATAGTTGCCTACATCAGCATCTTTCTGTGACATGAAATAATGCATTTTCAGATTGAGCTTTTCCCGGAATATGATTCTAAGAGAATCGAATAATTCAAGTGCACACCAAGTTAGGCAAAACATGATGACGACGACGATCATAAGTATATATGTATATGTATTTATACAAAAATAATAATTAAATTTGACACCTGAGTCTTTGGCTCAACGGTTGTCACACATTTCCACATTTGGGAATTGTTGGAGTTCGAGCCTTCTTTTCAAAAAAAATCCCCCCTTCCTTTGATAAAAAATTACTTTTGATTAAAAACAAGAATATGTAGATTAAATCTCCCCGAGTTTATCAAATTATTACTAGTTTAATATCATCTTAGTGCCACACACAGTATGGTAAAGGCAATCTCTTACGAATGTCCCACTATCATTGGCAAAACACTAGGGATCAATTTATCTCACAATCCTTCATAAAAAGAGAGGAGCAAAAATACAAATTAAAGATTAAAGGTTAAAATTATTCAAAGAAATGTCGGAATCTTTAGAGAAAGCAGGCAAGTACTATTGTTCAACAGTTTTGATGGAGAGGAGAAAGACTTTCGGTCCCCAAGATTTAAAATCTTGAATCTTTATCAATGCCCCTTAGAACCTCTGGGTAACAAAGAAATCATGAGTTTAAAACCTATTAACAACTCTAGTCTATATGAAAATATTTACTTGATGGACCTCGAGAAAAAAAAAAAAAACAAACCAGTACAAATGAGAGAGTGAGGAGGAGTGTTTGAGAAAAATATAATAAATTATTCCAGCTCTCTATAAACTCGGGTTTTTAGATGAGCCGACAATTCAACAATTATTTGTTAACAGTTAACAAAAAATAGAATATGTTCTATGCTCAAATTGTCAAATTCATTATCTAGGCAAAGTCTCTTCAGACAAATTTTTTTCAAAAAACTTAAAAATCTATGTAAGGGTTTGGTTGTCCTTTCTTATCGACCGTCATGGCTCCTCCGCGCTTTTCACTTCAGATTGGACGATATATATATTTTGTTTATCTCTTTGCTATTTTACCTATTTTCCTTCCCTTTGTTCTGGTTCGTGGAGGTTATTTGGCTTGGACATCACATCCTCACAATCGTAAGGCAACTATACCTGGACATCACATCATCTGTTGTCACATATTGACGGCACAACATTGTCTACCTTTCTCTATCCTTAGATACCACATCACGTTTCTCATTCTCTAATTTTCCTACAAAATCAGATTTCCTAGCACTCATTAGATAAGGTGTAAATCATTTTAATCGATAACATTTTCATCATATTTCATACGATCCTGCAACCACGATGGTTAACAATAATGCATTTCATTTATGATTTCATATCATACTATGCACATAAGCAAAATAGTTGTGTCATACAACACTAACTACAATAATGCATAATCTATGTGCTACTCATTTCTATCAATACATCCCTAGGCCCACAACAGTCCAAAAGAGCAAATCACTGCTCTGATCCTACTAATGTAAGGACATCACGCCCTTAACCCCCGCTATTAATGCATTATCATATATATTAGTGCATACAATCATGACATTAGAGAATTCATATACATGCTTCTATAGCACTAACATGACTTCTATAAAATTTTTGATATTAATTCTCTTCTCACTCAATTCCCAATATAATTCAACTAGCACAAGTATACACTATACAATGCACCAATCTCACATTCTCCAAGGGGAGCCAAGGCACAAAAAAGAAAATGATTGAAATATACCTTGCAAAAACATAAAAGGTGTGAACATGAACAAAGTTTAAAAAAATCATGCAAGAAGAGAAGTTTTAATTGTGCATATCATCATACTCTCTTGTTTGATGCATCTTTGTTGAGCCTTAAACACATTGTTGAGTTTAATGCTTAATTTATCTCCGAATTATTTATGGGTTTTGATGATCAACAAAACTTGCATTTGTTGTACTAATATGTCTACTTAGTGTACAAGGTTAGATTGATAAATTGGTTGGGAAGACCAATGGAAGAGAACCCAAGTTATACAATAACATATGTGAGTTCATAGGACAAGCGGTGATTTTTATCAAGGAATCTATTGAGCTTGGACGATAAGGAATGAGATCTATGAACAACCAAATTAAGTGTTCAACATGTGTGGAATGATGTTGGAACAATTTCTTATGATGGGATGAAGACCCACAAACCAATGGTCCGTTGGTGGGCAAATTCGTATAGAAGCCAATTGGAGCGCAGTGCAATGTTTTGATTATATCTCTTGGCTCGATGCTCCAAATAATGTGAATCCAAAGAGGTTAGAAATCCAACCCAATATTCATATTCAAACATCTCAGTCCAATTCGGATTTCATCATGGAGCAAAATGGCATGGAAGTCATAACAAGTGCAGATTGTAGCAAGGTTTGAGCGGCTGTAGCATTTTGGGCGTAACTTCTTCATAACTTAATGAAATGCAATGAAATTTTGTCCACACCTAGATAAGAGGAAGGGATACAACTTTCATGTTTACCACTTTTCCCAGAAATGATCTTAAGATGGTAGAATAGTGCAAAGTTTGAGAGTGTTGAAATCTGGCAGATCACCTCAGGCGATCCGGGCCATCATCTCAGGCGTTCCGAGCCATGCGTGCCAACGCCGCGCACCATCAACCCAGACGATGGCACGCTGCGCGCCAGGCGATCCAGATCACCCCAGGCGATGTCCTGGTCGCCCCAGGCGATCCAGAAGTGTTCCTTCGGCAAATTTTCAAAGGACGATCGCCTGAGGCGATGGGGACTTCGCCTGAGGCGATCTGAGCCAGATTTGAACGTTAGAACGTGGCGATGGAGATCGCCCGAGGCGATGCACGAGTGATTCAAGCCTTATGTGTAGCAACGGCTAGTAGGAGCCTAGGGGGCCTCCTACACTATAAATATTGATGCTTTGGAGCATTTTGAAGACAAGAAACAAGCCTACAAACTTCATCAAAGCTTTGCCAATTCAAATTTCAAATAGCATTGCAATCTCCATACATTGTTGTTGTATTGGAGCTTGTAATTCTTTTATTTTGATAGAGTCTTGTTTTCTTCGTGTTGGTACACCGTGAAGGTGTTTGTTAAGTTGTTGTAAGGTCCTCCAACACCAAAGCAAGTTGGAAATTGTAAAGTCATCAACAAGTATAGTTGGTGCATGTGTTGTGGCTATCCTTGGAGCCCTTAAGGCCAAGAAGACTCGTGAAGAGTGTTGGTAGCTCGTGAAGAGCTTTGTGTACTCGTGAAGAGTGTTGTGCTCGTGAAGAGCTTTGTGTACTCGAGAAGAGTGTGTTGTGGCTAACTTGGAGCCCTCAAGGCCAAGATCTTTTTCGTTCTAGTGGAACCCTCGGTTGGAAGTTATCTAACCGGGAAGAGGAGACGTAGGCGATTCATCGCCGAACTTCTATAACAAATCTTCTTGTTATTTACCGCTTTAATTTCTTTATGCATTTATTTATTTGTTTACTTCTTATTTTATTTTATTTATCGTTTGACTTAAGCCTTCCGCAAGCGCAAACTCTTTTATTTTGCAAACTCATTTTAAAAAGCTAAAGTAGCCAAGGAATCTCATTCACCCCACCCCCCTCTTCGATTCCAACAATCTTTATCATTTCTTTCATAAGCCAATACCTAGGCCAAGCTACAAGCTAATAAAGACCTACTTGGTTTGTGTTTGCAAAGTGGCTAAGATAGTGGATAAGAGTGTGCAAGTGAGATTATACTTGTGTTAGTGTATAACTTGAACTATTGTGAGTTTACATCTATTGGATCTATAATTTGTACATGCCACTTGTTCATGACCACACACGCATGTTCATTGCTTTGTTGGGTACGAAATGTTTAGGGATTGAACTTGTTCCACTGTTAACTTTTCACCGCCTTTCATTATTATGCATGTTTATAATTGTTGAGGCTTTAAAGTGAGGACAAGTTAGTTTGTTATGATGTTATGAGCCAAACAAAAAGATTTAAGTTTTGTTTGATTTACTTGAGGTCGAGTAAAGAGTAAGTATGGGGGTATTTGATGTGACTAGAAATAGACACATCTATTGCGTTTAATTGTCTACGATTCGGTATGTTTTGATGTATAACTCGTTACATATGCTACCTAATCGTATAATTGTGTAAATGTAGGTGCAATCGAAGGAATCAGGCTAAAAAGGCGTATAAAGACAAAGGAAAGCTTTGGAGATGATAATGACTCAAGGTAGATCAAAAAAAGGCTAAAAATATAATTTTGGAGAAGAGATCGATCGCATGGAAGAGGAGATCTAATCGCCTTTGGACAGAAAGTTGAGCAACAAAAATTATGAGTTAGCGATCGATCTGTGATCGACGCCAGCTTGGCGCGATCGATCGCCAGAGAGTCCGAGAAAAATAGGAAATTTAGAGTTTTACCATCTTTGGGAAGATTTTAACCTATCCTACCATATTTACTTGATATAACTCGATTTTATCACCTCCAAGCACAATAATTCAGACTTAACAACATAGTTTAGACATTATAATAAATTTTCTCTCAACTTTTGTGAAGAACGACTTGAAGAACGAAGAACGAAGACGGAAGCGACGATCCGGAATTGTGATTTCCTTTAGTAATTCTTCCTTTTTCTATTATTTCAATGCTTTCTAGATTAGTTTTGATTTTTTTTAATTTAGTTATGAGTAGCTAAATACCTTTGTGATTCTCGGTTGAGGAAAACGATACATTGGAGTTTACGATTATCGTGAGATTAAATTTTGATTGTTGATTTCATTGAGTATCAATTGTTTTTCTGATTTTATTGACATGATTGTTATGTTTGGTTGTTAGATTGATCACCTAGCTACTGTTCATACAATTTAACGCTAAATTAGATATCAATTACGGAATCGTTTGATCATCTAATTTATGAAGCAACTATGATTGATAAAATTCCGTTTGTGAGTTTTTTAAATTCTTAGGAAAAACAATTGACTAGATTAAACATAGACGCTTGGATTGTGTTGTTTAGCTTCATCGATCGCACTAGTTCATATGTTATCATCGATTTAAATCTTAAATCGCTTGTATTTTGATTGATTGTTTGATAAGGGTTATACTAGAACTATTGGGTTACTTAACTAAACGTAAGGTTAGATATGACTTTGATTATTGGATTAAACGTCCACGATGAATATTCATAAGGAAATTGAATCGTTTGTGAAGATCGATGATAGAGATAGTAAACACCAATGGTAAAGTTAATCGGAAACCGAGAATCACTCTTTTCTCATAAGTTAATTCACTTAGTTAATTTTGCATATTAGTTTAATTTTGCATCATAGTATTAATTCCATTGATTTCAAAACCCCTTTTTATTTTAGTTTGCATAAGTTAACAATAGATATAAACTTCCTTGTGGGATCGATCCCTACTCACGCTACTACATTCGTAACTGTTATTAACTTGAGAGGGTTAATTTGGGCGTACGCGATACCAGTAATACCCATCGCTAACATAATAGCGGCACATCTATATACATCGCCCAACAGCGGTACACAATCAATACTCGTCACCCAATGGTGGTACAATCACTCGCTACATATACAGTGGTATCACATCATCGCTACGCATACAACGGCATAATCCATCACTACGGATATAGTGGCATAGCATCATCGCTACGTATACAACGACATAATCCATCGCTATGTATACAACGACATAATCCATCGCCATATATACAGCGGCATAATCCATCGCTATGTATACATCGGCATAATATGGACTCAAGAGGTAACTCACATGTATGTAGAACTTAGTTCCTTTTGGACTCAATATGTGACTCACATCACATGTATCACTTTGCTCCTAATCTCATCGCTTCGACGTGACAGCGGCATAATAATATTCATCGCTTCGAATTATCAGCGGCTCAATGATATCCCTCGCTTCGACATATCAGCAACCCGCGCTACGATATGACAGTGGCAAATATCCTGATCCAGCGCTCGATAAGACATCGGCAAATATTTTGTACATTAGCGGCTCAATAATATCCCTCGCTTCGAATTATCAGTGGCTCAATGATATCCCTCGCTTCGACATATCAGCGACCCGCGCTGCGATCTGACAGCGGCAAATATCCTGATCCAACGCTCGATAAGACAGCGGCAAATATCTGATCCATCGCTGCTCAACATACGTGCATCATCGCAATAATCTCAATATACACAAACCAATACGACATCTCACAATCTCTACTACGTTATATCGGCGGCTCAATGATATCACTCGCTTCGACATATCAGCATCCTGTGCTACGATATGACAGCGACAAATATCCCGATCCAGCACTAATCGATATAATCGTAGCAGTACAATAATTGCAATACAGTCATACACACAATAACATATCAAGCATTCATGCATCCTGATAACAATCAATCTCAATGCATGTGTACATTCACATATACCTGCATCCTCATAATCGTAAGGAAACCATACCTAGTCATCACATCATCTGCCGTCACATATTGACGGCACAACATTGTCTACCTTTCCCTATCCTTAGACAGTACATCACGTTTCTCATTATCTGATTTTCCTACAAAATCAGATTTCTTAACACTCATTACATAAGGTGTAAATCTTTTTAATCAATATCATTTTCATCATATACCATACGATCATGCAACTACGATGGTTAGCAATAATAAATTTCATTTATGATCTCATATCATACTATGCACATAAGCAAAATAGTTGTCACACAACACTAACTACATCATGCATAATCTATGTGCTACTCATTTCTATCAACACATCCATAGGCCCACAATAACCCAAAAGAGCAAAACACTGCTCTGATACCATTAATGTAAGGACTCCACGTCCTTAACCCTGTTATTAATGCATTATCATATATATTAGTGCATACATTCATGACATTAGGGGATTCTTATACATGCTTCGTATAGCATTAACATGCCATGTATAAATTTTTTGACATTAGTTCTCTTCTCACTCAATTCCCAATATAATTCGACTAGCACAAGTATACACTATACAATGCACCAATCTCACATTCTCAATTCATCATGCAATTCCCCTTAATTAATTGCATGTAAAACATAAATGAAAAGAGAAATCTGACAACCCTTATACAAACCATATACACATATCATAATGCTCACAGGCGAGCATTGAATAAGTAAATGTGTATTTATTGTATAATCGTGTTACCCAGTACCAGTATTGGTACCTCAGTTCCGGGAGCATTTCTAAGCAACTGCTCAAACTCATCTCCAAAGCCAATGTTGTACATGTTCTACATGTTTCAACAGAAACAGCCCCCACACGAGGTGAGCATACCAATTATACAATCTCAATAACATCAATCTCATAATTCATAATTTAAAGAATATAAAGCTGTAAATTTAAAAGATACTACATGTATAGTACCATCACCATAAGTGAATTCACATGTTGTTCCTGTTATCACAATAACCAAAATCATCAAACTCTAAAATCAGTTAATCTTTACGTTGATTAACCATACACATGCTCCAACCGTCTATTCCATAGTCAATTATAGCTAAATCATCATAATAATGATTTACAGAAATCTAATATATTTCAATTAATGATTTTACCATCTCATCACATCGTATCACAGCGCTCGCTCAACAGCGGCGTCATTCTAACCTCTCGCACGCTCAACAGCGGTTGCATCATAACCAATGCTCGCTCAACAGCGACAACATTATACTCATTACTCGCTCAATAGCGGTATCACCACAATTATTTACGCATGTCAATTGATTGCAACAAAAATATTATTCATAAACATGACAATAATATATCTAACTATGCTCGTACGTTACACGTACCTTATAATCCAATAGCAAGAGTCAATCCTTGCCTTTGCCCCGAGATCCAGTGAATTATACGCTATACACAGTTAATAACTCACATTCAATTATATGCACATAATTACATACTCAAGCATGTACTCAACCTCCAAATATACATCACCATATCACGATGATTAATCACAAATACAGAACTCTGTATACGACCCAAGGCATCCCATTTTATTCCATGTTCATTGAGTTATCAATTAACTCTATCGAGTAGTACATAACCGACTACCGTTCAACTCATGCCACATCATTTTAAAATGTAATATTTTTATTGGAATGTAGACATCATCATGAAAATCTACTATACATACCCCAATACCAAAATCTCCACGTTTATCAAAACTTTACAAAAATGAAACAGGGGTCGCGATCGATCGTCGTTTTCTCGTTATCGACCGTGAGAACTATCCGCCAAAATTTAACCCTCTGCGATCGATCGTCGCTTAGTGCTGATGGATCGCAAAAACCAACTGACTCCCTGCGATCGATTGTGGGCGCTGTTCATCGTCACCAATTTTCAGCGATGAGTCGCGATCGATCGGCGCCAACGTCGCGATTGATCGCGATCTGCGATTTTCCAAAATATTTGTGCTTCCATGGTGTTTTTCACACCCAAACTCAAATCCAACACCCCCAACACCTTCACTACTTCAAATACTCCATTTAAATTCAATATAAACACCAAAAACGTGAATTTAACAATTTATTCAAAAATTCCTAAATCTCCAATCCAACTCAAAACTTAACCAAATTTAACAAAACTACTATCAACGCTTAGATAACAGAGTGGGGAAGAAGATTACCCAAAATCATCGCAAGATTCCACTCCAAATCGAGCCTTGCTCGATTTCTCCATCAAGAGAGAAAATGGGGAAATGTAATGGGTTACGGGGAGAGAGAGAGAGAGAGTCGTGGAGAGAGGGAGAGAAGTGAAGTGGAGAATGATTGAACACCGAGTCAACTTGGTATATATAGTACCAAGGCTCCAAAAACCCGAGTCTCAAATACTTGCACCATAACTCATTAAAAATCACACGTGTTCAATAATTATCTCTCACTCACTCAAATACATCACAAACCTCAATTCAAAGTTCCACAGACCTTAGATCCCATCTCTAACACAATTCCAAGGTTTAACACCTCAATGAGAATAAAATCTCAACCATTGGATCCAACAATCCCGATACCGGATTAAAATCCTCGGGAGTCTCACCACCGTAATTATCTCATAATGACTACAATTAAAAATCCATTAGGGATTATAATCACTCTGGGATTAACATGATAATTTCCGGATATCACATCTTCGCAGCTCTTGTTGCCTACTTTGTCGCCGTTCTCGCCGCCGGTCATCGCCTTGGTGGGCTGTATTTTGTGGTGGTGGTATTTGGTCTGGTGGTAGGTTCTGTTCTCTACCACTGATTGTTCACTTACTTAGTCAGGTTCTTCTTTCCTTTGGTGGGGATTGCAAGGCATCCCCGAGCATAATTCGTCGGTGTATACGGGATTTGGGAGCTTCCCATGTATTATTTTTGTGTCTAACTGTTTATTAGTTCGACTGCTCCCCTTTTGGTGTTTATATGTCTTTTCTTCCTTTATAAGTACCTTGTATTTATGTTGTCTGGCGCATATACTTTTGTTGTCTGGGCCACTATTTTGCTCAGTCGGTTGTGGTTATTTTGTGCTATGTCGCTCCGACACCACTTGGCTATGACTCCTAGGCTATTCGGTTTTGTGCGCCTTTCAACGATTTTACTGGGATGTTGGCTTTTAGTGAGGTTTACGGACGCGAGAGCTTGTTCTTTTGTTGGCTTTTTATCAGTTATAGTCTCTCAGTGATCCTTCTTTGTTCCTTCATATTATATGGAAAGCAGTTCACTTGCTAGACCCTTTCATCAGCTGCTTGGTTTGAGGGGACTTGGAATGGTTCAGGTGGTTCAGCTGGGTACATGTGTTTCTGTGGTCCGCTGCTGTGTAATCACACCTAGCTACTCGCTTACTCTTTGGTGGCGCTTTGTCCAAGCCGACGATTGTCATCTGTTGTTGGTATCCTTTGTATGTGTTGTCGAGTCTAGAAACGTTTGGTTAACTTTGTATTGTATTTCTGGTTAATCTAATATATTATTTGTTAAAAAAAAAAAATACGTTCTCATTCTTTAACGTGTTTCATCACAAGTAAACAAAAAAGGCCCGGCTTCATTGGCATTTTGACCATGATTCAGCAAATCCAAGGGGTTATTTGTAGCATACAAGAAATATTGTGTTTTGCGGAAATAACATAAAATGCCCATGATATCACAACTCTTCGAATAGCTGGACCAAGATAATTTTTTTCTTTTCTTTCCTAGTTTGACTGGTGTGTCGTGTTTTATTAAAGACCAAACCCCGATGCACGAAGCTTCTGCTATGCGCTGGGTCTGGGAAAGGATCATGTCATTTTATGCTTAATGTACGCAACCTTCCCTTGCGATGCAAGAGGTTGTTTCCGCGACTCGAACTCATGACCTCCAAGGTCACATGACCGCAATTTTAACCGTTGCGCCTTCCGTGCTTTATTGATAAACAAAAAAGAGAAACATGTATGATACTTTTTATCAAACAAAAAGCAAATCAATATCCCGAGATTCAAACCAAAGAAGTACGTCATAAGTATTGATATACCAACTACTTCCACCAATAAGGATAACATAATCCTGTGTCTAAATAATGAAGGATAACAATACAAGCAGCGCTGATATTTTTTCATGAACCACAGCAAGCTGATTTTTGGGCGGCTGCCCCTGCCGACTGGTCTGGTTGGGTAATTTTTATAGTTTGAGGCTGCATTCATACAAAATTGCATAGCTCATTCTTTTGATATTAAAAGAAAACAAATATAAGTGCGAGCATGTAAAATATGGCATTGAATACCTCAGCCTTTGAGTCAGTTTCAGCGAGTCTTTGCTTTATGTCCCTGGCTATTGAGAAGAAAACCTCCTCCACATTCATGTTTGTTTTAGCACTCTGTTTGAGATTTTGTTATTTAAGCTGAATCCGTAGGAAAAAAGAAATTCAAACTTAAGCAGTGCAACTTACAGTCTCAAAGAACTTGATTCCGTATTCATCAGCAAGTGCTTGACCCTTGGATGTAGGCACGGCCTACAAAGTTTAAGTTGATCAGAATATTTTGGACACAGTAAACTCATACATAGAACAGAAGATGTTTGCACAAAAAGGGACACAGAACAGAAAGTCCGTATTTGTTAGAAATTGCAAATTTTACTTCGAAGGTAAAAATTTCAAGATAATTGAGTTCTAGGTCTAACCCATGGGAGAATTATGCTAGCACAGCACATAAATTATGCATAGACAGTGAATATAGATACACATGTAGACAGAAAGAGATACAGAAACAGAGAACGCAGACCCTTTTGCTTTCATCCATATCAGCCTTGTTTCCCACTAATATCTTGTTGACATTATCCGAGGCATGCTGTTCAATGTTTCTGATCCAATTCCTAATGTCTAAAAAGGGATGAAGTTAGTTTTGACAAGATACAGCATAGCGCACCATCGTAAAATAATAAACTTAAAAGTTAATTGAAAAGTATGGAAAACATTAATAAATGTACGAGAGAAATAAGAGTGATTACTGTTGAAAGATGATTCATCAGTCACATCATACACCAGTAGTATACCCATTGCTCCACGGTAGTAAGCTGCAAAAGAAGTAAATATTACGGCAATGAGGTCATTAGTGTTCAAGAAATGAACTGGTGATTTGAAGAATCTAAATGGTTGCATGTAGATAGGGAATTCCAATAAAAACAACAACATGCAAGAAGACTCGAAATAAGGTTGGAGTGGAGGGAGGGAGTGGTGCGGTTCTCATAAGATCATCAGGATCTGATCAAAAGAAATGACACCATTACCCAGACCATGCTCTGATTTTCCTTTATAACCGTTCATCTATGCTGGCTACATCAAACCGAAACTCACCATAGCACCACAGAACCTCTTGATTGCTTCTTGTAGCAGAGCCAGCAGCCACCCACCTTTCCCTCTTGTAAAACCACCATCATCACTAATCAACCAACATAATCCCCCAAGACACATTTCTCTACCATCCTCCATTATATTTTCATGATCCACGCCATTTGCCATCGATTATACTTTCATGTTCCACGCCATTTGCCATCGATTATATTTTCATGTTCCACGCCATTTGCCATCGTTCCACAATATCGACATCATGAGGTCCTCATAAACATCGAAGCAACCGAAATCCCACACCTCAAGTCAAACAATTATTACAAAAAAAATGTTTTGAAGAAAGTAAAAAAACGAGAAAGAACTTATAAACATTATTTTACAAAATGGTTCTTTCAACCATAAGAAAAGTGAAATATAGGCTTCAAAATTGTTTGCCCAGTTATATAAAGAACCCATCAAAACAAGGACTTGCTAAAGAAACCATCATTTTCATCGAAGAATAGATATTTAAGTAATAGTAATGAGCATTATAAAGAACTTTTATTGACAATATCAAATCCTCCAGAGTCTAACACATTGTATACACATTTTTCTGGCATTAAGTTTCTATGCAGGAAGCCAATGATAACTCGCTTTCTAAAGTATACAACAACAATCGCATGCCTCAACAATGACAGAAGACAAATCAAATTCCAATTGAAATTGCTATCTTAGCTATGTCCAGATAAGATAAACTGAAGGGGATCAGATTCCAATATAATTCGAATGCGTACCAGTTGTGATTGTACGAAATCGCTCTTGTCCGGCAGTATCCCAAATTTGCAGCTTAATTCTTTTCCCATCAAGCTCGATAGTCCTTATCTTGAAATCGATACTGCATGATGCAGCAGAACCATACACAGCACGTAGAAGAACGTTAAAAGGCCATACAATTGTACTGTAAATAAATTTGAAGGAATCCTACCCGATGGTGGTGATGAAACTGGTGGTGAAAGAACCATCGGAAAAACGTAGAAGAAGGCAACTCTTACCCACACCTGACAAGAGGTCAATTATCATTGCAAGTGACCACTCCAAATACAAATTCAAGTTAATTTACCAAATTCAGAATCAAATGAAGATAACTGAAGTTGTAAATAACGAACAAAAATATTATTCATCGCGGAAAAAGAAGAAGCCCCACCCCTCCAGTCCAACAGTTGTATAAGAAATACTATTATGCTGTTCATAATCTCTGCATATAATGAGGTTCGGAAAGAGACAATCCAGAACCAATTCACAACGCATATAAACTGAGGAAATAATCTCTTCAACATTCAGGGCTTTTCATATTGTCAAGATGAACATACTTCTATCAAGTGAAGACCAGATTATATTCTCTAGCCTTGTCTCATGAATATAAACAATAAACTACTGAACATCCTAACTTACTTTGCAGGACTCTAAATCTAGTCAATTTACTTCTAGAATATTCCAGAACGGGCTTCCCTAGTGGACACGTGAAATTCTTAATAACTTTGAAGAATGCCTATAACGAGGTGTCATAAGATTAGATAAACTAAATCTAGCACATGATTATGTGCCCTTGGAAAAACGTAGCAATTAGCTGTGAATCTAATAGACACCAAGAGCTTACTACTTCGTAAAAAAGAATGCCAAGAATCATTCCATATTGCCCAGCAAATATTGCCAAACAGAATTAAGTTTTAACAAATTCAACCCCAACAGATGAATATTTTCAATCGCAGCAAACAAATAAATATAGACTTTCCTATATAAAAACGATCCAATCCACGAAATGAGATGATTGGAAATTCCCTTGCCTAAAAACTAAAATAGCATCCGTGCGAAACAATGCAGCTATTTCGCGTCAAATGCAGCTATCATCAAACCAAATTATATGATCAGATTCATATATTTCTTCACGTGTGAACACAGAAAACATTAAAACAAAAATTCACTGCCAAACAAAAATGCTCAGAAAACACGCACCGCTGTCACCAATCAATAGAAGCTTAATAAGATAATCATAATCGGCTCGAGCTCTGGCAGGTGGAGCAGCCATCTGATTGGCTTCAGTTTGTCCGAAATTATTTCCTCAAAACAAACCCTAACAACAAAAAAGTCAATCAATCAGATTTTGATCCACCAAACAAAATCAGATATCAGAAACTCGAAACTGCATATAGAAAGCCAAATCAATCGAGGAAAAATGAAAATAATTACCAGATCGCCAGAAAAAGAAAAAAAAACAAAGAAGAAAAAAGGGATCTAATGTGCGAGGAAAAACAGGGGGGAAGCGTCTTGAGTTTCAGTATTTTCTGAAAATATTTCAGTTATTTTGCTTAATTGTTTAATGATTAAATGAATATTCAATGATAGGAAGGAAAACGTCAACATTTTTGAATGAGTCGTGATAATAATAAATTTAATAATTTGGGGACTGGGTAAGCAAATTTACATTATTGTTTCTATTTGGGATTTGAGTAAAATTTCTTTGGCGTAATTGTAAAACTAATTGTAAAACGTTACTAGCTACAAAACAATAATTTAACTAAATTTGGGAAAAAACACCGGGGATCTAATTTTTTAGCTTTATCGTATTTAAGGCTTTTTTTAAAGCTAAAATACCCTGATTTCAAAATCTCTCCTCGGTCTACCCCCTTTGTTTCGGCCATGGATTCAAAATCCAATCACCATTAATTCTGCCCCACAGTATATTTGAACCTGTGAAAATTTTGGACATTTTGTTGAAGAAGATAAAGACAGGGGAAAGAGAGAGAGCTCTTCCAGGTGATGTCTTCCGTTCTTCACGTGCGGAAAACATCACAGCTCGACGATCCAAATGCGTCAATGTTACCGGTACTCGACGGTAGGGTGAGTGAAGGAATAACACTATCGATTTTCTTTTGTTTTTCTGTGTGATGTATCGACTGCAAAGTGGTTTATGATTGATGATTGGGGAAAAAATTGAAGGGAAATTTTGTAGAGATGGTGAAGAATCTGGTAGAAAGTATTCTGAAATGCAGCTTGACGTGCACTGCATTGCTTTTGAATTTTGTAAATTGGCGTGCGCCGGAGAAGGAATCACGTGCAGCGGTAGACGGTTCACGTAAGGCTCTTTCTCTTCCAGGTGCATGCGTGCACCGGTGCATTGATCAGCATAAAACAAGCATGAAGTGCCAATTTTAAGGCATGTGAACTTTTATCGGTCTGAATGGTGTTAGGATTCTGAAAGACCCGAAAAAATGACACGAAGCACGTTGATTTGAACTGTTCCCGTATCTGGTGTTGGTGATGCTTTTATCGGAAAGCAGCTGTGAAAAATGGGTAGCCCATGGTCGTCTAAGGAATCTGTTTTCCATTGAAATTGAGCAATTAATTTTTTGTTATTTAACTATTTGATTAGTGATTTATATTTTTATGTAAATAAACAACAGTTCAGATTTTGAATTCAAAATTGGGACCGGACTAATAGACTCAGAAAATGAAACACTGCATATGATGCATCGGTGCACGTAAAATCCTACATGCACGGTGCATTTTGAGCATGCACCGATGCACGCATGTGATGCACCGGTATACATAGGTTTACATGGCTATTTTTGTCATTTTATTTGGAAATGACTTAAATGATTTGAAGTTTTTTTGCATGACTCGAAGAAAAACCTTTCTCCTTATGGACCGGCCTGCAAATCTCCCAATTTCTTTTAAGAAACCCTGTTGTCAAAAAGTTTTTGAGGGACAACCCTTTCTCATGTACATAGATTCGCCCCAGTTCGTTATATTATTGTTTTTTGTTATTTGATGAGAATCATATAACGTAACAAGTTTCTAATTAATATTAACATATGGAAGTTGACATGTATGAAATAAGAATGAACTTGGTCAACTAATAAGATGGTTGAGTGATTAATGATGATAGCTAGCCAGCGATATGATAGGAAATGCTTTCTATACCTCTGGTTTGGATTCATTTATACATCATTTCAATATTAAAACATAACATTTTAAATAAACACTTCCAAAATTTGTCTTTTGATGGTGATAGGAAATGCTTCTATACCTCCGTCCAATGGCCAAAATTTGATTTTTTCTGAAGGATTGTATATCTTTTCGTGTATAGTTGCGATTTTTCATGGAAAAACACTTCCAAAATGTGTCTTTTGACGGTGTCTCCTGGTTTAGTATAAAAAAACAACTCGTGTTTGAATTAAACACACTTTTGCAAGATCAAATTCAAGTTTGAAAGAAACAAATTCTGCAAATTCATATTGTTCATCTTGTTCTTGTGGAGTGTCTAAAACCCTTTGTGGTTTCAGGATTTGTGATTTGAAGTGCTGCTATCACAAATTATAGTTGTATCTTGGGAAACAACAGCTAACCCTGAGTATCATAGCTGGGTAATATTGTTTCAAGGATGGAAATTTGAAATATCACATCGACATTCATCCTTCAAAGCCATTGTTACTTTGCTTGCTTATATCCCAAATATACACATCCATACTAAGATTTCTACAACCTTGAGACGATATTTATAACAAATGGCTTCATCAAGTGAAACGACTACCATTCATCATGGATAGAGGCCCAAGAAGTTCAACAGAACTGACTTCAAGAGATGTCAACAAAAGATGTTGTTTTACTTGACCACATTGAGTTTGTCAAGGTTCGTAACCGATGATGCTCCTAAGGTTGAAGGTAGTGAAACCGATACCAAAATGAGTGTTACGGTTGATGCCTGGAATCAAAGCGATTTCCTTTGTAAGAACTACATTCTAAATGGTCTAGACAATAAACCATACAATATTTATTGCCTTGTGAAAACCGCAAAGGAATTGTGGGAATCTTTGGAAAGGAAATACAATCTGAGAATGTTGGTATGAAGAAATTCATTGTTGTACAGTTTTTGGATTCCAAAATGGTTAATACCAAGCCGCTGATGGTGCAAGTGTAAGACTTACATGTGATCTTGCATGATATACATGCAGATGAAATGAGTCTAAGTGATTCATTCCCAGTGGCCACAATGATTGAAAAGTTGTCTCCTATGTGGAAGGACTTTAAGAATTATCTCAAACATAATCGTAAAGAGATGAGTCCTGCAGACCTTATCATTTGGTTGCAAATCGAGGAGGACAACAACAGGTCCGGGAGGAAGGCGGGTGGAGACCATATGGAAGCAAGGGCTAACTTGGTTGAACAAAATATAGTAACAAAAAGAAAGTTTGACGGTAAAGCCTCCAAGGGTGAGAAAGTTCAAAGGAATGTGCTATAAATGTTGAAAGCCCAATCATATGGCCAAGAATTGTCGCAACAAAATAGACGATCGATGGAAGACAAAAATCAAATCAATATAACCGAAGATAACAGATTATCAGACGGTTTATCTGATATTATACTTACTGCTTGATTGCTATTTCGATAAAGATTTTATTAAAAAAACTTAGTGTTTGTGGGAAAAATGTTAAATGTAATGACGGTTCTTTGTCAACCGTTTGAAGCAATAAACTTTATGCTAACTTACTTGATTGAGTTTATAATTTATTGTGTGATCGGTTGATCATGTAAATTATAATTCACTATGGAATTTTGTAAAGTTAAATTTATTCCTTTATGTGAATGTTAACTTAAAAACATAAGTGTGAGACTTGCGTGGGAGATAAGTTAACAAAACTGTCATTCATTCGGATGAAAGGAAAAGACACCTCTAGAATCAATTCATATTGATATTTGTGATTTAAAGTTTGTGCAACTAGAGGTACATGAGAAGTATTCCTTACTTTATCGATTATTGCACAATGAATTATTATGGCTATTTGCTACGAAGCAAAAACGATGACATGAAAGTGTTTGAACACTATATGAATGATGTTGAAGACCACTGAAGCAAATGAGTTTTGCAATGAAGAATTGTGTTGATTCTATTTGTGTTGTATAAGCATTTTACGCTTAAGACTTGAATTTGCAAGATATTAACTCTTGAATTCAAGTTTTCTAAGATTTGTATGCTTAAAATACAAATGGTGAATTGTGCTACAATTGTTTTGCTGGGCGTTGTTCTCTTAAATTTGATTCTATTTGAATTTTTTGAGCACTATACGCTTGAAGTTAGAACTTGCAAGGCATAAAATATAGCGAGTTTTATAGACGCTTAAAATGCAAATAGTGAATCTTACTCAAAAGTAATGTCTAAGTTCAAATTATGTAAGCAACACACACTTAAATAAAAAGTTTACAGGATATGAAATCTTGAATTTTGATTTATAACATTTTAAAGATTGGAATCGGAAACTTAAGAAGTTGAACGCCAATGAAATCTTGATAAGTTCGAGATTACCTAAAAAATTGTGGGGGCAACAATTCTATTGGTTAACCATATCCTAACTACTACACTTAGGTAATGTCAAAAATCCTATTGAGTTAAGGATACAAGTTTCCTAAAAATACTAAAAGTGTGAGGGTGATTGGCTAAGGTAGTACCAAAACCAAAGCAAGTAAAGATTGTGTCTAAAACAATAGATTGTGTATTTGTTGGTTATGCTAGTGCATATCTGTTTTTGGTACGCAATTTTGAAATAAATGATATGCATGAAGGTACAATCATTGCATCAAGAAATGTGGTATTTTTTTTTAAGAACATTTTCTTACAAAGCAAAAAAGAGGAAAAAATTCCTAAGAAAAGGACGATTGAAGGAGCTAACAGTGGCCCAAGTGAAATAGAAGAGCCACGACGTAGCAAGAGGACCAAGTAAAGACTTATGGTCCTGACTTCATGACATATGTGCTAGAAAATAAACCAAGGTCAGTTAGTGAAGCATTGTCTAGCCACGATGCTCCTATTTGCAAAGAGGCTATTAATGGCGAGATCGAATCCATAATGCAAAATCATACGTGGGAATTGGTTGATCTTCCAGCAGGAAGTAAACCATTAGAGTGCAAATGGATTTTTGAAAAAGAAATATAAAACTGATGGTTCAGTTGATAAGTACAATGCAAGACTTGTGGCGAAAGGATATAGACAAAAGGACGGTCTTAATTACTTTGACACATATACAAGGATAACATCAATTAGTGTGATAATAGTTATCGCTGCTCTAAAAAAACTTAGAGATATATCAAATGGATGTTAAAACGGAACTTGATGAAGAAATCTATATGAAACAACCTGGAGGGTTTGTGGTTCTTGAACAAGAGGAAAATGTGTGTAGACTTGTTAAGTCCATGTATGGGTTTAAGCAAGCGCCACATCAATGGCATGAAAAAATTTAACAAGACTATGTTGTCAAATGGTTTCAAACTTAACGAGTGTGATAAATGTGTATACATGAAACACACACCTAAAGCACATGTGATAGTATGTGTGCATGTTGATGATATGCTCATAGTGTGAAACAATTTAAAAATCATCAAGACAACAAATAAAATGTTGGCGAAACATTTTGAAATGAAGGATATGGGTGAAGCAAATGTTATACTTGGAATTAAAGTTTCTAAGATATCCGAAGGACGAGTGTTGACGCAGTCTCATTATGTTGAAAAATTGCTAGAGAAATTTCTCGCAAATGACACATCGACGGTGAAAACACCCTACGATCGAATCTACGCTTAGTTTAAACATATTGGTGACCTTGTCATGCAATTGAAATACTCGAGGATAATTGGCAGTCTATTGTATCTCATGAACTGCACGTGTTCTATCATTGCATACGCGGTTGGAAAACTAATTATATTCACTAGCAATCCAAGTAATGCCCATCGGAAGGCATTGGCAAGGGTACTTAAATATTTAAGGTACACCTTAAGTTATGAATTGGATTATACAAGATATCCTGATGTGTTAGAAGGATACAACACGATGTTAATTGGATATCAGACACAAAAGATTCAAAGTCCATAAGTGGTTATGTGTTATAATTGGAGGGGCAGCTGTGTCGTGGAAATCTTCCAAACAAACTTGTATTGCTAGATCCACTATGGAACCAGAATTCATAGTCTTGGATAAAGCAAGAGAAGAAGTCGAATGGCTTAGAAGTTTCTTGGAAGAAATTCCTTCTTGGGAAAACATTGTGCCTGCAATTATACATTGTGACAGCCAATATGTTGTAGAAAGGGCACTATGTAATATGCATAATGGTAAGTCTCAACATATAAGTCGTAGGCATATGACCATATGTGAGAAAACAGTGGATCCGTTTATGAATGGTAACCAAGCGATCATGTAAAGGTTTATCGAGGGGAATGAGATTAAAAGTTCAAAATTAAAATCTTATAGTGGATACCCAACTTATATGACTGGAGATCCCAAGATCTAGGTTCAAAAGGGACAACCAAATTACAATATTGGATAAACACCTTAGAGATCGATCTCCAACTCATTCCTATGTTAAGCCGTGTAGCCTACAAAAGGGTTACGAAGATAGGCAAAATGTCTTTAATGATTCCTAAGGCATATAAGAAAACATTGGAGTATAACAGTATAATCTTATAGGATATCACCTACGTAAGTGCGAAGTGTGGTCGCTCCAAAGATGGAAAACACTTATGAAGTCAAGCGTGGTCCATGGCCAAACATACACAACCCTAAAAACCAAAACAGAGAGATTAAAATTGTTATGGTGTGAGTTTATTTGTCTAGGTTTACACCAACAAATAAATAGTTCAAGATTATAAGTTCACTATGAAGTCGAGTAAATCCGATTGAATACTACTACAGAAGGTTCACAACCGCAAGCTACCTCTTCAGATGCTATAACGATTCGTTGAAATTAAGCGGCAAGTCAGAATATACGAATGGAGGAAAATCCGGCGAAACTAGACAAGAAAATAATGCAGAGCAAAACCCGGTCATAGTAGGCAGCTCTGGGGCACTGCCTGAGCAGCTGGGAGGCACCCTAGGGCCTTGGGTTCAGTCCAATGGCCAAAATTCAGTTTTTTCTGAAGGGTTGTATATCCTTTCGTGTACAGTTGTGATTTTTCATGAAAAAACACTTCCAAAATGTGTATTTTGATGGTGTCTCCTGTTTTAGTATAAAAGGAACAACCCATCATTGAATTAAACACATTTTGCAAGATCAAATAAAAGTTTGAAAGCAAAAAATTCTGCATATTCAAATTGTTCATCTTCTTGGTGGAGTGCCTTTAAACCTCTGTGGTAGGATTTGTGATTTGAAATGCTGCTATCACAAATCATAGTCGTTGTATATTGAGAAATGATTGCCGCTAACCGTGAGCACCATATCGGGACAATATCTTTTCAAGGATGGAGATTATAAATATCGCCTCGCCATTCATCCTTTAAAGTCATTGTTACTTTGCTTGCTTATATCCCAAAAATATACATCCATATAAAGATTCATACAATTGTACAATTGCACCCTTTATGAACACCCTTCCATCAACACTAACAACAATCGTTGTTCAAATTACGTACAGTGATAACACACAATTTCACTTGGTTTGTTAATTTTATAAGCTTTCTTGGAGATTTGGTGGCCTTGGATGGGGATTTGGGGGCCTTCCCAGCAACCTTCTCGGAGTTTTTTGGTAGAAGAACAGGGTTTCGGTAACACTCCATTGTATGCTATCGTGACAGCAAGATGCACATGCCTTGGTATGATATTGTTCTTCTTGTTGTCTCTTATTGCATTTGCCAACCCCAAAACCTGAAAAAGGTGTGAACTAAGGCCTTGTTTGTCAAGATACAACTCTCAAGCTAGCCAAGATTCTTGCCAAAGCACGAATCCATCTGAGCAAGACCACAAGATGAAGTTGATCACTTTTGTTATTGATGAATATAGTTAAATTAGATAATTATTAAAACAGTTAATGTTTATCAATTTTGTCCCTCAAGTTATTGACAATTAAAGGAGCACTTGTATATAAATAACTTCCAACTCCTGTATGGAGATAATTCGAAACAATTCCTACTTCTGTAACTTTTGATTCACGTTCAATGAAGAGTTTACTTTCCAAGATGATGAGTCCAATTTCCTCCAAGATGATTAATCTGACATGTAATTAGAGGTACAAATTCATTTATAATTTCTTTCCACTCAAAATCTTTCGCAAACATTATATTCTTGTCTATCTTTCCAACTCTTTTTTTTTTTGGAAATCCTTCGATGGCATGGCCTACTTATATGATTTCAAATCATAATAATTCTGAATCAATGGAGATTCTGGCTAATCCGGCAGAAGATCCATCACCTCCCTATTTTGTTCATCCGAGTGATAATCCTGGTGCTCTCATCATCTGGGAAATTTTTACGGGTTAAAACTATGTTTATTGGTCAAAATATGTGCACATGGCTTTTAGAGTAAACAATAGAACTGCAATTCTTGATGGCTCTTTGCCTTGTCCAGTATCTTCTTCGAAAGTTATGTATCTTGCGTGGACAAGAGCAAATAATTTGGTATTGTCATGGCTGTTGAATTCAATCTCAAAATATATTCACCAAAAGTTTACTATATTTTGATTCCGCACAAGAAGTTTGGACAGAGTTGCGTAGAAGATTCGCAAGAAGTGATAGGCCTCGAGATTTCCAATTGGAGAAGGTGTTGAGTACAATGAGCCAGGGCTCTCAATCACTCACTGATGTGGCTAGAATTAGACACATCTAATACATTTAATTGCCTACGATTTGGTATGTTTTGATGGATAAATTGATACTTATACTACCCAATCGTATATTTGTGTAAATGTATGTGGAATTGAAGAAATCGAGCTATCAATGACGAATAAGGACAAAGAAACACATTGGAGTTGATAAGGGATCAAAGTAGACCAAGAAATGCATAAAAGTGATTTTTGACTGCGGTCAATCGTGCCACGAAGACTGATTGATCGAGCAAGGCATAAAAATTTACGCAACAAAAAAATATCAGCCACCGATTGATCACCGATATTGGGCGATCGATCGCCCGGAGAAATATTTTGAAACAAAGAACCATCGATCAATAGCGAGGTTCTGCCGATCGATTGCCCGTAGTGTCCGAGTCCAACATTGAAACATGATTTCTCCTAGTGCTACTTTGGTTTGTTCATGCTTACAGGTGAACATCTGATCACAAACCACTGAGACATACCAATCACCATGGAGGACTATAGGAGCTTGGACGAATTGGAGTATCTTATGCAACAACTTGGCGTATGGAGTGGACAAAGTGGATACAACTCAAGTTGGAGTGTTCATCTCAATCTCAGCTATGCAAATCAATGGATGAGCCCACCTCCACCTTACATGCAGTCCAATCTACAGCCATACATACCGCAATACCCGCCATGACCGCAACAACCCGAATTCCCTACCCATGGTGAGTCGTTGGAGGATCTTGTTGCTAAACTTACTGAAAATACTTTGCAATTTCAACAGGAATCCAAGGCCAGCATTCAAAATTTGAATACTCAAATGGAACAACTAAAAGCATCGAGCAATAGGACAACACCACAAGCACCGAGAGAGAACATGGTTGCAATCGCCTCAAGGAGTGACAAAGAGGTAGAAACCTCGGGGAAGGTGGTACTGACGCCACCCAAGCTAGAAGAGGAGACACATGTGCCACTAGAAGAAAAGGAGATTGCACATAATGCACCTCCAAAAGGTATGTTTCCATAAACCCCTTATGTTGAATATGTACATGAATCTTGTGATGTGAAAAAAGGGCCGAAGACAGAATACTGTGATTTAATGGACCTTTGGATGACTCTTCCGACGATGAGGAAAAGGAAACCCCTACCAAAATGCAAGGATCCAGATATGTTCACTGTCTCATGGACGATTTTAAATAATAGAATTGATAAGGCCATGCTAGACTTAGCGACTAATGTTATGCCTTATTCAGTCTATACATCTTTGATAAGTGACATTTTTGCACTTATATTTATATGTTTCTCATTATATTTTACAATGATTCTTGGACTATATTACGCATTTTGATATTTATTTACATGTTTCGGGAATTTAGGTTAAAGTACGAGGAAATGAAGAAAAAAAGCTAAAAATGATGAAAGAAGAAAGAAAGTTGAAGAAAATATAAGAAACCGGAATACAAGACACATGTCACTTCTTTATCTCCAAATTTCTTCATATTTGAGCCATATTTTGGAAATATTGACAACATGATGTTGTAGATATTTTTGTTATCTTCGCGTGGACAGCTGATTCGTCAAATTCCGAGATCGGATGAGAAAGTTATGACCAATGCAATCAATCGCCAAAAGCTGAAAAATTTTCTGGACAAGAGGTTATAGATCGCCTACCAACATAGATCGATCGCCTACCAACATAGATCAATAGCCTGCGCGAAATTCTTTCCTTTTTTAATAGTTTGGACCATTCTTTCTATATTATTGCGTGGGCACGGTTTCCCTACTATATAAGGGCATATTTTCACCAAAAAAGAGGACTTCTATCAGACTTTCACACCCTAGGAAGAGCCTCCATCCCATCTTCCACTTTCACCATCAACCACAATCCATCCATAAATCATCCTAGCTTTGGAACAAGGCAACAAGGCGATTCAAGAGACGATCGAGAAAGAAGCGAGAGAGGAAGCAAGGATTTACGAACGAAGTCGACATCGTGAATTTTTCTTTGTCTTTAATCATTTGTTTTGATTTGTTTTGCTTAATTATGTTGAACTAAATTTATTTATTGAGGCTAGGCAAACCTTTGTTTTGAACCTACGATTTGATGATTTGTTATTTGATTGAATACTTATAATTCTTTGTGTACGTGTTATGATTTTTAATGCTTTTGAGGGATTGATCACCTTTGAATGATGTTAATATCATAATTGAGATCGAGAGATGATTTAATGATACAGAATTAATAACTCATACCATGGATTTCAGACCGAGATCGAGAGATGACTTCAAATACATGTGTGGTAGCTATAGATGTCTAGTAATCGAAGGCTAGTAGTTTTCACGGATCTTAATACAATATTGAGTTGTTGAAAGTACATGAGAGTGACTTACTGCAATTTGATATTATGTTTAATATAGCTCGAGAGCGTATATTAGATAACTTCGGAGAACTCGTCACCTTAGAAATATTTGGATATTCAATCGAGAATTGTAGTGGAGATTGCATTGGTGAACCAAAGTATCGATAATCTTCTCTAGCAAATTTTTTTTCGTTTTCTTTTATTGACTTAGTTGGATTAGTAGTTAATTTAGTTGCTTAATATTTTATTTAATTCATATTCGTAGGTTAAATATAGTTTAAAGCGTCTTATTTGGCACTTACAATTAGTCCATGTGGGTTCGACAACCAGTTCTTACTATACTAGAACTTAACACCGTGCACTTGCGGTATAATCCCGTTATACTGAGAGTTTATTGTTTAAATAAATCGCGATCAAGTTTTTGGCGCCGTTGCCGGGAACAAACTTTAGTAATATCATAACGAGATTCTTTGACATTAATTAACCATTTTTTTATTATTATTATTTTCAAATAAATAATTATATTTATATTTTATTATTTTGTTTTCTTGCGAGGTACTTGTGATGTTCAATCAACAAGTCTTCAAAAGTTTGGCCCAACAACCTTCAGAGCCATTCTATACAGCGTGGGAGAGATTCGACAATTTGACAACCACTTTCTGGTATCATATTTTTCGAACTATACTCTTCTGCAATTTTTCTACAATGGATTGGATGCAGAGACACAAGGATGGGAATTTAGTGGAGCTTTGGCAACTGGGAGTCACCTGTTTGATAGGGATGAAGACGGTGTGTTGCACTTATTTCATGATATGTTGGACTTCGACCACCATTGGAATTGGGATCCTTCATTGCAATGTTGGAGCCACCAATACCCACCAGAGCCCCACTACCCTCATGATACACCTCAACCATTTGAACATCACGAAGAGACGAGAGATAGTTCTGTAGACGTCACGACCCAGTTGGAGGATACACTACTTAGATTCATGGCATCATCTGAGAGAATTATAGAGAGCCAAGCCAACTCCATACGTCACCTGGAGCAGCAATTCACTAGCCTTAAGGAAATCTTTTCAAAGAGCCTCCAAGAGGAGGAAATGGCATCTACAAATCAAGAGGTGACTGATCAAGATTGCTTATATGATGATGAGTACTCCAGATCCTATTCATGAAGGAGAATCAAGGGAACTTGAGCCTCCTCAATTGATTGAGCCTACTGTAGAGACGTTATCCGAGGAGTTCCCATGGGAAGATGAGCCAACTGTGATGTTGGAGACTGAGAATTTTTCGATGATATTGATGAGCAGCCATCGATGGTGACGTGTTCTATGCCATATGTTGATCCATTCTTCTCGTCAATGCCAACTTCACCATACTATGTCCTCCGTGAGATAAAGCCAAACCAAGAATCTTCTCCCATACCTACCAATTCAAGAGTGTTGTTGGAGCGACGAGCTTACACTTTAGACAACTTGCCAAGTTTGAGGGAATACTGAATCAAAACCCATTTGTCGTATTATACGATACTTACTATGGACCAGCCGCTCTTTGATGGTTGTTTTTGATGGTCAAGCCGACGACTGAAAATCAGCACTTCTTGAGAGGCAACCCAAGCAATATCCTTTACTATTTAGTTTATTTATTTTCAATTTTGCATTTTAGTTTGTATTATCTCTCGAGTCGACTATTTTACTACTTACAGTCTTCTCTTGCTAGGTACTCAGCTGAAGCGATAAACCCCTACAACAGCGGAGCTTTCAAAGCCAATCACCTCAGTCCTCATGCAAGCATATTGATCAGGGGAGTTTACTGTTTCTCTTTGATTCTTTTAAACATTGAGGACAATATTTGATTTAAGTTTGGGGGAGTGGCTTGCATGTTTTACTTGCTTAATCTGCATGTTGTGTGCTTAATTGACACTTGAATCGTCCTATGAATTTGAGCTAAAAATTTGTTTTATGAGTTCAGACTTGAGAATGATGAATTATAGTAGTGACTATTCAATGGGGATTTTGATCTCACTATGCATATGGACTTAAATTTTGATAATTGTTAGACTTGTACATGAATATCATATTTTGACTGTCAAGAATGAGGAATACTTTGAGCACAATGAGTCATGACCTTGTGGATTGCATGTTTAATAGTGATAATTATTGTGAACTTTATGATTTGTCTTGAGAATCTTAAGGGGTGTATTCAATCTAGACTTTTATTGACTTTTAATGACTTTTTTAAATGATTGACTTTTATAGGAGTTGATAGATTTCTATTGACTTTTATAGAATTTCATGAAGTTATGAAAAGATTTGTATAGAGTCTCGTAGACTTTTTCAATAGATTTCTATGGACTTTATCGACTTTTAATGACTTTTTTAAATGATGGACTTTATGAATTTATAGATTTCAAATACTTTTTATAGAATTACACGAAATTATCAAAAGAATTTTATAGACTCTATAGATTTTATACTTTATAATTGATTTCTTTGAACTAACAATTGAAACATAAATAACTTCTTCAACATATAATTTTTTTTACCATTTAATGTAAACATATTTTACTTATTTAACAGTCAAAAATGTGAAAAATACATATTCAATTCTTTTGCATGGCAAATATTGAACAACTTTTTTGCATCTTCAAGATGACGCACTTTGAAGATTCAGTTATGTGCTATATAATTGTAATCTATAATTTTGTGTAATGAAACAAAAGTTTTTTATTAATAACATTTTATAAACTTAAAATATTTTTTGATGATAGCTGACTACTATAAAAAGTTTAAAAACATACTTTTTACATTAAACATGATAATTTATATCGTTATAAATATCTTTTGTTTTAGAAAAAATATTTATTATAATTGTCTATAGATATAGACCCATACAATCGTTTTAAAAATATATCATCTAATATAAAATTGAGCACATAACTTGCCTATTTTAATCAAAATACTTGTATAAATATTAGTATTATATTGGATAAAAAAGATATGAAAAAAATAATAATTGAAGAAAGAGCCGCACATTATGAATTAAAGAAAGGTACATGTAGAAAACATGGAGGAAAAGCCAATGGGGATATGGTCGTGTCGGAAATGAAAATAGCAAAGAGTAAAGAGAGACGATGGTAATTGGGAATTAAAAGTCATTCCAAATCTTTAATAGGAGTGGTGGAGAATTTTTAACTTTTTTGGGATGTACATGGGGCACCAAAGTTTGTACCTAAAGATTTCAACAGAAGTCATTAAAAGTCTATGAGATTTTGGATACATATAGACTTTTATGGTGTTTTAAAAATTCATGTTTGAATACCACCTGACTTTTTAAAACTCTACGAAAGTATGTCTTGAACACCATTAGACTTTTGTAGAGTATATAAAAGTTTGGGTTGAATACCTCTAGACTTTTAAACTCCATAAAAGTCATGACTCATTGTGCTCATTTGATGATGAACTTGACTTGGAAATGATCTAGGCGATCTTCAGAATGTTTGAGCATTTCTAGCTTACCACGATTCCCTAGTGTCCCATTTTGAGCTTTATTAAAAAATAATGGTTTATGCTTGCATATAATTAGGCCCCCATTTGACATTCTTGGCAAATTCATTATACCTACCCTAATATGAGCTTAAATGAAAAAAGTATCCTTACCCTAAGTGAATATGATGAATCTCATTTGGTGCACGTGAATTGTTATATATTGATGAGCTTATTGAAAAAGATTGATGAACGAGAAAAAGAAAAGATGTAAAGAAAGAGCCTTGAGAAAAAAAGTATATAAATAAGACCCAAAGTGGCTAAAAAGGCTAGAAAAAAAAAAAAGAAGAGAAGCTCAATATGTGCTAAAAAGGTGAACTTTACATGATATACTCTCTTCTTTGTGCTTATCCTACCTTGTTATTGAAACTGACACCAAAGGCCTTACATTACAAGCTTAAAAAGACATTTTGATCCAAGTCTAGGGAGTAACTATCATTAGTGGATAAGTTGTTTGAAAATAGGCATATGGGGTGCTCAACGATAAACTTGACTTTGATTTGATTAACATGATTTGATCTTAAGATGTTCATGAAACTTTTGATTGACAATAGCACACACACATCCCGATTTTGAGATGTGTTGCTTGATTAAGGAGGAAACATGTCTTGTCAACTTTTGTATTTATGTAGGAGATTTCTGAGAATATTGCAAATCATGAAATAATTTGTTTCAAATATCGAGAATGAACTCTACGTTGTGATTTTAATGCTTAATCGAGGACGATCAAGTGATAAGTTTGTGAGAGTTGATAAGTGCCATTTTTGCGACTACATTACACATTTTGATATTTATTTACATGTTTCAAGAAATTTAGGTTAAAGTACGAGGAATGAAGAAAAAAGCTAAAAACGATGAAATGAGAAAGAAAGTTGAAGAAAAGATAAGAAACCGGAATACAAGACATGTGTCACTTCTTTATCCTCAAATTTCTTCATGTTCAAGCCATATTTTAGAAATGTTAACAACATGAATTGGTAGACATATTTGTTATCTTCGCGTGGACAACTGATTCGTCAAATTCCGAGATCGGATGAGAAAGTTATGACCAATGCAAGTCGATTGCCAAAAAGCTGAAAAATTTTCTGGACAAGAGGTTATAAATCTCCTACCAACAGAGATCTATCGTCTACCAACAGAGATCAATCGCCTGACAGAATCTTGTACGAAAATTCTTTCATTTTTCAAGAGTTTGGGCCATTCTTTCTACATTATTACATGGGCTCACACCCTAGGATGAGCCTCCATCCCATCTTCCACTTTCACCATCAACCACAATCCATCCATAAATCATCCTAGCTTTGGAACAAGCCAACAAGGTGATTCAAGAGACGATCGAGAAGGAAGAGAGAGATGAAGCAATGATCTACGAACGAAGTCGACATCGTGAGTTTTTCTTTGTCTTTAATCATTAGTTTTGATTTGTTTTGCTTAATTATGTAGAACTACATTTATTTATCGAGGCTATGCAAACCTTTTTTGAATCTACGATTTGATGATTTGTTATTTGATTGAATCCTTATAATTCTTTGTGTACGTGTTATGATTTTAATGCTTTTGAGGGATTGATCACCTTTGAATGATGTTAATATCGTAATTGAGATCGAGAGATGATTTTATGATAACGAATTAATAACTCATACCATGTATTTCAGATCGAGATCAAGAGATGACTTTAATACATGCATGATAGCTATAGATATCTAGTAATCGAATGTCAGTAGTTTTCACGGATCTTAATACAATATTGAGTTGTTAAATAAGTACACGAGAGTGACTTACTGCAATTTGATATTAGGTTTAATATAGCTCGAGAGAGTATTTTAGATAACTTCGGAGAACTCGTCACCTTAGAAATATTTGGATATTCAATCGAGAATTGTATGGGATTGCATTGGTGAACCAAAGTC
>CAJQUN010001738.1:0-47676 GCA_907163345.1 Haberlea rhodopensis
ATGTCCCAGTGGCTCACAATGCAGAATTAAAACACAGCTGGAAGAAGCAAGAACAATGATCATGCTGAAAAAGAAGAGCTGAAAGAATTGCATGCCAGAAATAACGAAGTTCTGAAACAAAAGGAGGAGCTCAACAACATCGTTGCACACTACATGCTCGAATCGAAAGTTTAAAAAAGATAAGGAAGCAGTAGACAACGACTTGAGCAGCACAAAACAGCTGCAATGATGTTGAGCGAAGAAAATGCAGAACTCGTGAAATTAAACGAGGCACAAACATCAATGGTGAAAAGAATTAAGAACAGATTGGACCGAATGGCCCATAAAGATCGTGACCATACGTACCCCTCTTTGAAAAGGGCTAGGAGGTCAACAAAAAAAAGCTCCACTGCAAAAGAAAAAGATCAACCCAAAAATCCAGTAAAGATATAATAGCATTGCAAGACGATGATAATTTTGAGGTTGCAACACGCGTAAAGACAATAAGGATGACGAGCCTTTCAAGTTCAAAACCACGAAATGTCATCTTCAAACGGTTGACCAAAGAAGAAAAAAGATTGGTTACTGAAATTCAACAAGGATCATGGACAATGGTATGACTTGTTTTATTTTTTAAAAAGTAAATTAATTCAACTAGATGAAACCAATAAATGTTGCAATTTATCATTGTGTGCAGGGGAGTGATTTGGCAAGACAATATGGCAGCAAACAAATACCTGTTAAAATATATTGGAGCCATACTTACGGACTTTCAATTCCTAACGATGTAAACGGTTTATCAAAGAGTTGTTCACTTGTCTATTTTCTTGATATTCAATTAACTCATTGCAAATGTCTATCACACCTTTCAGATTGTTGACTGCTGGAGCATCCTATTGATAGGCAGCTTGAGAAATTAGGGCAAAGGAAGACTTACTACGTTTTTGATTGCTTGTCTTGGGTAATAAAACACAAGTTATTAATTTTAATTTCTTTTAAAAATCATGTTTATTAAATTTCTTTGTGCTGCTTGACAGCATTACGTTGCAAGGAGATCACGAGAGCTATATTGCGAAGAGGCAGCAAAACACCAAATAAATGGAAAGATTGCTCAAGCCATGGAATATAGATTCCTTATTTTTCCTATAAACACATGTGGCCGTGAGGATCCATCGGTGACTGCTGGCTACCATTGGACATTGCTCGTATTTGACTTGCAAGATCGAAGTGGACACACTACAACTCAATAAGGCCACGCAGGGAAGATGAAACTGATTACTACTTCGAGAAGGCCAAAATACTGGTAATTTACGTTACATTTTAAGAGTTATTTTCTAAATTATTATAAGTATGCTGACAAAAGAATTTGAACTCGTACCCAATTTACAGAAAGAATATGTCGAAGAAGCTATGCATAGAGTGATTGAGGATGACCCTATATCAAAGGGTATACAATATACTCCTAGTGAAAAATATTTCAAATTGAGATCATATATAGAAGCTGCACAACAGAAATCTGGGTCCGTCGACTGTGGTGTCTTCGTTTGCATGAACATGGAAAAGATTATGAGAGGACAGCCGGTGCCAAAGCATTGTAATGTGGACTACAATACAGATTACAGGGTAAAGATGGCGAAGATGATTATTCATGATTCAAATTTGTTACAAAAATGATAAACAGAATCTTTAGCCTGTGTAAAATAAAACTGGTGCATCTAATTTTCAATGGTGCATGTAATTACTGGTGCTTGTAAATTTCGACTGGTCCGTGTAAATCATAACTGGTGCATGTAAATTGTAACTGGTGCATGTAAATTGTAACTGGTGCATGTAATTATTATTGGTGCATGTAAATCATAACTAATGCATCAAATTTTAACTGGTGCATGTAGTTATAACTGGTGCATGTAAATCATAACTTTTGCATGTAGTTATAACTGGTGCATGTACATAATAACTGGTGCATGTAATTTATAACTGGTGCATGTAAATGATAACTAGTGCATGTACATAATAACTGGTTCATGTAAATTATAACTGGTGCATGTAAATGATAACTGGTGCATTAAAATATAACTGGTGCATGTAAATCATAACTGGTGCATGTTAGTTATAACTGGTGCATGTAAATAATAACTGGTGCATATAAATGATAACTGGTGCATCTAATTTTAATTATTGCATGTAATTACAACTGGTGCATGTAAATCATAACTGCTGGATGTCAATGATAACTGGTGCATGAAAATGATAACTGCTGGCATGTAAAATATAACTGGTGCATGTAAATAATAACTGGTGACATATAAATGATAACTGGTGCATCTAATTTAATTGTTTCATGTAATTACAACTGGTGCATGTAAATCATAAATGGTGCATGTAAATCATAATGGTGCATGTAAATTATAACTGGTGTATGTAAATTATAACTCATGCATGAAAATGATAACTGGTGCATGTAAATCATAACTTGTGCATGTTAGTTATAACTGGTGCATGAAAATATGATGTTGCCTAAAAATCATAACAGGTGCATGTAAATTATAATTGGTGCATGTAGTTATAACTTGTGCATTAAAATATAACTGGTACATGTAAAACATAACTGGTGCATTTAAATTATAAATGGTTGCATGTAAATCTATAACTGGTGCATGTAAATGAAAACTGGTGCATGTAAATAATAACTTTTGCATGTATTTATAACTGTGCATGTAAATAATAACTGGTGCATGTAAATTATAACTGGTGCATTTAAATCATAACTGGTGCATGTAAATCATAACTGGTGCATTTAAATCATAACTGGTGCATGTAAATCATAACTGGTGCATGTAAATCATAACTGGTGCATGAATCATAACTTTGCATGTAATCATAGTTGGTGCATGTAAATCATAACTGGTGCATGTAAATCATAGCTGTGCATGTAATCATAACTGGTGCATGTAAATGATAGCTGGTGCATGTAAATCATAACTGGTGCATGTAAATCATAACTGGTGAATGTAATTATAACTATTGCCTTAAATTATAACTTTTGCATGTAAATCATATTGTATTTATAATACGCCTGGTGCGTGTGTATTATAACTGGTACATGAAAATTAATCGCTGCACTAAAAAATTTACATTTATAACTGATACACAATCATTTGTTAAAAATTACATTTGCGTAATATTTTTTCTTTTTTTTCGAAAATCAGCAAATAGGCTCTTTACAAGTTTTTTTATTGTGCCCATGTTTGTTACAACGACTACAACGGAACTGTCTAATGTTTTCCCCTTAGATCGAATTCTTCTCTTCTTTGGACGACCTGGTTGCCTTTTTGTTTGCGGTGGTAAAATATTTGTTTCCATACCCATCAAAGGAACATTACCTTTGGTATGTCTTGGAACGGGTAAAATGACTCTTCATAGCATAGCCTGTACGTACTAACATGGAAATATTTGTCAACTACTTCATCTATTTGCACTTTATTCCTCATGAATACAGCAATAGCATGAGGACATGGGAATCCATCCAACTACCACTTGTAGCATGAACATGTTTGATTGTCAAGGCGAACAGTAACTGCAGGGCGGGGAAAACACTTCAAAGTAGCAATGCGAAGACATCTTCACATTCCAAGCACGACCTTCATTTACATAAGATGTCCATTTCTTTCCCATCCGAGCACACAACACCCCACTCCATTTGCATGCCAGTAATCTTCTATCAGAAAACAAACACATCAACTTAACTCTAATACAGTCAACCATATGGGTAATAGGAAGACCCCTTGCATCTAAGGTCCATGAATTGAAGGACTCCGCTGCATTTGAGTACATCTCTCCATATCTCATCCCAGTAGAATATGCATTTGTCCACTTATCCAATGAAAGTCCCTGCAAAAAATATTCCATATTTTGTCCGCCTTCTCGTTTTAAAAATAGTGAGTTTCTCATTAAAAATTGCCACCGTCGGGGAATATGCACATTCGTCCAGCAGGAAACATAACCTCTCACGAAAATTGTTTGAAAAGTGTTTGCCAGAATATCTGTCACGCAAGTTGCACTTTAAATGGTATAAACAAAAAAGTGTTTCAGAGAAGCTCCAAAAACAACTGGCAGCGCCTCCATCAAACCGACATTACGATCAGATATATATACAACATCTTCCCCGTTATCTAAAATATTAGTCAAACAAGATAAAAACCAACGCCCAATTATCATAGTTCTCAGAGTCAACTATAGCAAAAGCCAACGGGAACAAACCTACGAGATAAAACCATAAGTTATAACTGGTACATGACATTGGTATCTGATGCATGTAATTATAAATGATGCATCATAATCATAGCTGGTGCATGTAAATTATAACGGGTGCATGTAAATTATAACTGATGCATTTTAACTGATGCATGTAAATAATAACTGGTGCATCTAATTTATTTACAGATAGTTGGTGCATGTAACTGTTAACTGGTGCATGTAAATTATAACTGGTGCATGTAATCATACCTGGTGCGTTTAATTTATAACTGATGCATGTAAATTATATGACTGGTGCATGTAAATTATAACTGGTGCATGTAATTATAACTGGTGCATGTAATTATCACTGGTGCATGTAAATCATACTGGTGCATGGAAATGATAACTGGTGCATGTAATTATGTAACTGTAATTAGTGCATCTAAATTATAACTGGTGCATGTAAATTATATACCTGTGCATGTAAATCATTACTGGTGCATGTAAATCATAACTGGTGCATGTAAATCATAAATGGTACATGTAAATCATAACTGGTGCATGTAATTTTGTAACGGTAATTGGTGCATATAAATCATAACTGGTGCATGTAAATCATAACTGGTGCATGTAATTATAACTGGTGCATGTAATTTTGTAACCGTACTTGGTGCATCTAAATTATAACTGGTGCATGTAAATTATATACCTGTGCATGTAAATCATAACTGTGCATGTAAATGATATCTGGTGCATGTAAATGATAACTGGTGCATGTAAGTGATAACTGGTGCAAAATCATAACTGGTGCATGTAAATGATAACTGGTGCATTAAATCATAACTGGTGCATGTAAATCATAACTGATGCATGTAAATGATAAATGGTTATGTAAATCTTAACTGGTGCATGTAAATCATTACTGGTGCATGTAAATCATTACTGGTGCATGTAAATCATAACTGGTGCATTTAAATGATAACTGGTGCATGTAAATGATAACTGGTGCATGTAAATCATAACTGGTGCATGTAAATCATAACTGGTGCATGTAATCATAACTGGTGCATGTAAATCATAACTGGTGCATGCAAATCATAACTGGTGCATGTAAATCATAACTGGTGCATGTAATTATAACTGGTGCATGTAAATCATAACTGGTGCATGTAATTATAACTGGTGCATGTAAATCATAACTGGTGCATGCAAATCATAACTGGTGCATGTAAATCATAACTGGTGCATGTAATTATAACTGGTGCATGTAAATCATAACTGGTGCATGTTATTATAACTGGTGCATGTAAATCACAACTGGTGCATGTAAAACCACAACTGGTGCAATTTAAAACAGTCAATTTACCTTGATTCCCATCCTTAGCCGTAGCAGACAGAAGGGTGCCCCTTGAATCTGGATTTCAGAAACGTTCCATCAAGGAATAACATTTGACGACAATATTTAAAACCGTCAATACTAGCACGGAACGAAACAAACAAACGGGAAAATCGGTTGTTGTCATCAACTTCAAGCTTTACAAAACTTCCAAACATTTATCGTTCTCACCGAGTGAACGTATGAATTCAGTTCTTGGAACGACTCATCATAATTTCCAAAAGCAATAGATCTAGCTTTCTCAACACTTCTCCATGCTTTATTGTACGTTATATCCAAGCCGTAATCTCTCTTCATTAACTCACACATCGATTGCAGAGAAGGTTGGATTTGAAAACACTCGTTCCGCAATAATTTCAGATATCAGAACTGAACTCATCCTTTTTGATTTGTTCTTCATCACTCTAAGCCCACATGTGTGCATGTTTTGCAATTTTCTTATGTAGAAAGACCTATCTATTCTTGATACACTAGCATTCACAAACCAACCACAGCCCTCATCATGTTTTGTAGCACACTCTGCAATTACCCTATCTTTATTGTTTTTTACATAGTTGAAATCAAACCCAACCTCAACCGAATATTTACTTAATTCACAGCGAAACTCTTCTACACCACCACTAAACTGTTATCCAACCCTACTAATATTCGATGCCCAACTAGAACACAACAACAACTTCTCTTTGCCTTTAGAATCATTTGAAGGTCAGAATCATATCCTGCAGATGAGTTACATCCCTGTGCACGTAATTCACTTACATCACTATTTTGCCTAGTATCTCCGAGCACATCTGTCTCGCATGCACCACCACATTGAATCGGCACAGTGCCACCACCATCGACAGTCTGCCAATTCATACTTCCCGAAGAAACTCCATGATATGCATTTTTTTCATCATAACATCAATTGTCACCAATTGAACATCTATAATCTTACACAGAATAAACATATTTCTCATATCATCATCATTACTCAAACAACATTTAGGATGTCCAGGTACAGAATATTTTAAAGTCATTGCATCAGAGTTGTAATCAAACCATTTACCAATTGCAGTAGATTTTAACTCACTGTATGAAAATGTGGGATTCACATTCAAAACTTGCGTTTCATCTCTACATTTCAATAGAATCATAAATCCAAGATCCATCGTAACATATACGAAAGCAAAAAAAATTCACAAAAGTATAAAATACCTTCTGTGACTTCCCTAAATCGATTACCAGGAACGAAAACCAGACAGAAATCGTAAATGCCTCGCTAAAACGATTCGATTGAAATTATAATCGATGGTTTTTACTTGGAGAAACGATCGAACATGAACTCAATGCGCAGCCAATGCGCAGCCAATTAAAATTTCACACTGTTCCATTAGATTTTAGGGTTTACTCCTAAAAGGGGTATTTTTGGTATGAAAATAAACCTTTTAAAATCATAAATTTGAAAAGTGGACTTAAATGAGAAGATATTTTTCCACCATGCATTTATTTGCACACTTTTTTAAAATGGAGATTTATATGAAAACTTGTTTGGTAAGTGCACCTAAACCTAAATTTCCCTATTTAATACCTAAACTAAACCTAGCAGCCTAATGAGAAATTAAACTCTCAAAACTCTTGCCTCCTTTGATTATTCTCTTGTGTTCTCTCCGCCACGTCTGAGCGCCTCTCTCCTCTCCTTTGAAAACCCTGAACGTGCTTCTCTATATTGGTGAGCAGTACGTGCGCCTCTCTCTTTTCTATGTGATTCTTGTATCTTCTTTTGTGGTTCAGCGGGTTGAGTGCGAGGGTTGTCTTGTCCGGTTGCTTTGTGCTCCGATGGTTGACGGCGGCGTGCTGGCCGTGTGCATTGTGTTTAGGTGGGAGTGTGAGTCAGTGGTGTTGGGTTTCTGGTGCTGTGTGTTCGCTTGCTCTGCCCTGTGCGTTTGAGTGCTGTGTGCGCTTGGTGGGTGTTCTGTCTTGGTGATTCTGTTCGTGTGGTTCTGTTCGAGAGCTTTGTGCATAGGCAGCTGGACAATAGGTTTGGGATGCCTTCACCTTCCAGTCTTTACCGTGGTTTCTCTAAGTGGCGTAGATTGGGAAAACAGCAGATCTGAGCCTAACTCTATACCCTATTAGAGATTATTGTTATATTTGCATATTGTGTATTTGTATTGATCTTTGAATTTGCAGGTACACATGACGATGTCAAAGCAAATATCCACTTAACAGTGCATATATATTTGTTCCAAATCTCAGTTATCTCATGCTACAGGTTGAAGTACAAGTTTTCTGTGAAGGAATTATTGGCGGGCCCATTAGTAATTATAACTTGCTACACATATATAAATATGGTCTCCAACAAAAAAAAATAAGCATTCCCATGTCCTGTCTATCTAAAATCTCTTTTCCCACCCTAAAGAAGACCTTTCTTGAACGGCAGCACACTGAGTCAACAAGGTGAAGAATGGTGTCGGATTATATGTAAATTGTCCCAATGGGAGAGTGTCCAGTTTTTTTATTTTCAGATAAAAACACAGATTTAGGTGTTTTATTTTCTTGCTTTTGTTATTGTTTCTTTAGAAAAAAACACAGGTAAAAACAGAAACATAGAAGTAAGTCATGAGATGTTTCTGACTGGTTCAAGGTTAGTGGTGATAAATTTATGAGGCATTTTCTAAAATGGCCTTCATGGAAGTGCTATAATCAATTTTAGCCTTTATTTAATTTATTTTATCAAATTGACCTTTAATTATGTTAAGTTCCAATTATATCCTTTAACCATATTTTCTTCTCTCACATCAATTTATAATCCTATTTTTTTCTCCCACCATCATCTCATTAGATTATCTCCCAATTCCTAAGGATTTTTCTCAAGGTAATCTCATTTCTCTACATTCTTTCATCTTCTAACTTTTTTTATTGTGTGTGATATAGAGTTGTATTGGATTGTATTTTTTTAGCAATTAGTTTACATGTTTTAGAATTGTTTATTTCATCAAAGTCGAATACTTCTTACAGTGTTTTTATAACTCTACAAGAATTATCTAGTGAATTATATGATGACCATGCTAGTTGATTGTGTGTATTGAATAAATATTAAGAATCCTAACACATCTTAAATCCATAGTTTTAAAAATTATGTGAATGTTTTGGGATGAAGGTGTTGGAAACTTACGTGGTCTCGTTGGGAGTTGCAAATATTATGCACATAAAATATTTATTTATGTATTTGGTTTAAACGATAGTAAATATAAATATTTAAAAAACTATTTAACAAAGTATATATTAAAATAAGTATTCATATTGTTTATATTATTTTTAGAAATAGAGTATAAGAAGTAAAAAAGTTATTCCTTATTAAAAGGTTAAATCTCTATAATAGGATATTGCTTTTGATTAAACCCATTGATATTGCATCGAGGTGTACCACATCTAGAGTAACATTCCAACTAAAAAAAAATTATATTTAGCTTACTTGCGAAAATTCAAAAAATAAAGTTCAATATATATAATTAATAATATTTTAAATCCCAGTATTTTTAAAAATCAAGTATAAAACTCTATGCATATGGAACAAATGTGCCTGATTTTTTAAAGTATAGTGTTTCATCAATTTATACATACGGTTTACACTTTTTGGATTTTACATAGATGTATATACCATTAATGTATAAGTAAAGAAAATAAAACTCAAGAAATTTTGAAGTACTTTAACGATTTATGAACAAGTCATTAAATTGAAAACCGAATTTGAGCAAAATTTAAGATCGATCTTCATATCGACTAGGAAATCCTTTAAATAAATGTAATTTATTTTGTGAGTAGATTATCATGTTTAATTTTTGAAAATTCAGTTGACCGTAACATTCATGCCTCAAGAGTGATAATTAAAAGAGAAATTTAAGGATTCTATCTTAAATCCATATTTTTAAAAATAGTTTTATCTATTAAAAAAAAGGGTATTTTAGGATTTTGAAAATTATGAAAGCCTATATTTAAAACTATTTAATAGATAAGGCTATTTTTAAAAATAATGATTTAAGATGGGTTAGAATCCTTAATTTCTCTAATTTTATAATAAATTGAAGTTCATTAAATTGTTTTCTTATTTAAAATCAAACACTCAATGTTTTTGCTTAAAAAAATAGCTTCTTTTTTTCAATTTTAAATATAAATAATATAGAAGTGCTTTAAATAAGCATTTACAGACAGACCATATATATGTTAAGTAGTTGGACTTTTACCAAATGATAGGAGTTCCTACCTAGACATTAATGAAATATTTATAAAAATTTAGTTTTGAGTTTGGTTAATTATGTATAAGTAATGTTTTATGTCCATAAAAATTTTCTATGCGTGTTTAACATGTCTATATTTATAGTTTTTAAGTAACCATGCTAGATTCTCCGATCCAAAAATTGAGGAAGTTGCAAAATCGGTTCTTTAGATTGATCTATATTAACTTTGGTCATCTCATCGGTCAAAATTTAGTTAAGGACTGTTACCTGGTTTTTTGGTTCGATTTGTAACAATAAATTTATATGCGAGAAACAGATAGAACACCAAAATTACGTGGAGGAACTAGGCTAAGGTAAATGGGCCAATGTAGGATTGTCTCTAGTATCTTATAAGACCGGGTCGAGCCTATAGAGTTCGGGTCTAAATCGCGCCGGGATAATATCGGGGTATCACAAGTATCCCCCTTTAGTCGAGCTAAAGTAATGTTGTCTCGACTTAGACTGATCAGGTGAGGACCTGGATCAGTAGTAACTTCAAATGCCAAACCATGATTTGATCTTGCGAAGTAACCACTGAGATACGGAATCCCAAGCGTCGTGCCGAGTTCCCAAGTCATGCTGTCGGTAGAGCCATGACAATTTGAATGTCGATCCTTGATAAAATAGGCGGCTCGTATAGCCCATACGAAGAACCGGTGTAATCATAGTACTGAGCTCCTGTCAATAATGGCAGGTCATACTAGGCAGTAGGAATCCGAACTAAAGCTACTATAATCGAGAATTCCGAGCAGTCAAAGGTGATCGAGAGACCCGGGGTGATAAAACTGAGCTGAGAAGCAAATAAACATATATCCAAACTCCAGGATTAAGAAATATTCCGAGCGGATAAAACAAATAAGGACTCATGTATGATCATTGAGTGGATAAAGCTTGTTTGAATTCCGAAACCGAATAAGTCTGTAAAACTCGAATAGGACTGACATGCCTATCTTGGTGGGGGCCGACCTGTTTTAATCAAGCTAGAATCAAATAAATCTGGTTGTATTCCATACTAGAAGAGACGAGCAGATAAAGCTCAGCTGGAATCTTGAGCTACTAAATATGCCGGGCAACTAAAACTCGTCTGCCACAAACTCCACAAATAATAAACCTGAGCAAATAAAGCTCGCCCGACCTAATATGAACAAATATTGCTCGTCTGACCTGATCTGACATGAGATAATATGTATGAACAAATAATGCTCGTCTGAACTCCATAATCAATAAAGCTTAGCCAAGTTCCATAGCAGATAAAACTCATCAAACTTCAGAGCTTATAAACATCTGGACATCCAGATCTTAATAAATATGTCGTACTGAGCAAATAAAATACGACTGAGCTCCAAAAATAATCCATATACTGAGCAAATAAATCCTGGCTGATCTGAGCTCCATAAGTAATACCGAGCCGATGAGTAAATAAGTTGATGTGAGCTCCATAGGCGAGATATATCGAGCAAATAACACTTGTCTGAACTCACAGAATAATAAAGTCATGCGCTGAGTAAATAAACATAGCCGAGCTCCAAAGATAATCAAATAAGACTAGAGTGCCGAAACTGAGCAGGTATGTTGTCGTGCAAGGCTGACATGTTATCTCGATCAAGCTGACCTATTATCTCGACAGGGTTGACCTGTTTCCTGGGCAGTCATGTTTCCTTGGCCGGGCTGACCTGTTTCCTTGACAGGGCTGACCTGTTTCCTTGACAGGGCTGACCTGCTATTTGATTTCTGAGTAGGGCTGACCCGTTATCTTAGCATTGCTGACCTGCAATAACTTGAAATAATTCCAAATATAAAATTAAATACAAAAACCCTGGTGACATGTTTTTTGTGTAGGGCTCGCCTACAATAACAACTAGAAATAATTCTAAGTATAGAATTAAATCTTAAACGAGCTGATCTACAATAACAACTAGAAATAATTCTAAGTATAGAAGTAAAGCTTAAACATGTCTGATATATTACCTGTGAAGGGCTGACCTGGAATAACAACTAGAAATAATTCTAAGTATAAAATTAAATCTTAAACATGGCTGATCGGTTACCTGTGCATGACTGACCTGCAACAACAACTAGAAATAATTTTAAGTATAAAATTAAATATTGAACAAGGCTGACATGTTACCTGTGCAGGGCTGATCTGCAATAACAACTAGAAATAATTCTAAGTGTAGAATTAAATCTTAAACATGGCTAGCCTGTTTTCTGGGCAGGACTGACCTGCAATGACAACTTTGAAAGAGTTCTAAAATAATTCTAAATGCAAAATTAAATATAAAACATGGTTTACATGTCTGAACTCCAACGATAATAAACTAGCATATAAGTCTTGCCCGACCTGAGCTCCTGAGCTCCAAATATAATAAATATGAGCGACTGATTCTCGTCTGATCTGAACTCCGGGCGGACTATGCAATAAATTCGTGCCTGGGCAGACCATGGCAATAAATCCTTTCTTGGGCGGACCATGACCATAAAACCGTGCATGTGCGGACCATAGCATCACCTTCTCATCTAGTGTGCCTGCGATGACCATGGCAACACATGTCTGGGCGGACCATAGCATCATCTCCATCTCTAGTGTGCCTGGGCTGACCATAACAACACATGCCTAGGCGGACCATAACATCATGTCGTCATCTAGTGTGCCTAGGATGACAATAGCAACACATGACAGGCGGACCATAACATCATCTCATCATCTAGTGTGCCTGGGCTGACCATCGCAACACATGCCTGGGCGGACCATAACATCATATCCTCATCTAGTGTACATGGGCTGACCATAGCAACACATGCCTGGGCTGACCATATCAACATCTCCCATTCGAACTCCAACATCAATACATCCCAAGCAAATAATTCACCCCAACACCAAAACCAATAAAGATCCTGAGCTGATAAATAAGGTCTTACTACGAGATTGCACGTCCGAGCTGTCGTAATAGAAGTTTATTGCAAGACTGCATGCCCGAGCTGACATAATATGGGCTTACAGCAAGATTGCATGCCCGAGCTGGCGTAATAGGGGCTTAATGCAAGATTGCATGCACTGAAATAATAATAAAATAACACTACATAAATATGTATACGAAATTCAAATATCAGTTGGACAGGAAAAATCGTAATTAAGGCATAGCGACTGAGAGCCCTAGTGGAGGTTGATTGCCGAGGTCTAGCTGATGGCCAAGAACGAGGCCGAACTGATCGCAGAGGCCAAGCCGAGGCCGAGGTGCAGTGGCCGAGGTGATGGCAAACGAGGCCGAGCTGATGGCAGTGACTGAGCTGAGGCCAAGGTAGCTGAGGCCAAGGTGGCTGAGGCCGAGTTGATCGCTGAGACCATGCTAATGACGGGGCCAAGCCAAGATCTTGAATCGGAGATGTGGCGTAAGTCTAGCACAAACAAGACGCACAATGTAGAATGTAGTGTATCTTCCGTCATGCGCAGAGGCCCTGCCATAAAACACACAAGAGTAAAGATGGAAGAGCTCCAAAATAATATCTAATAATTTAAATGCATGACGCAACATGAGATATTGTTGATTCCCTGAGTTCATATGATAAAGTTCCGAGTAAGTGAAGCTTGATATATAATAAACATAAGTACAAATGATCTAGGCATGATGTCCACAACATGGCTTCCAAACTGAGCTAAAATCCAGCACGTATAAAATTACCAAATTTTGTCAAATCATTATGATTATTAGTAAGCACAATTCATATAATTCCATGTAAATACCATATAACGAGATAATGTGGCTTACATGAATAACCGACATGTTACAATTTCAGGTCTTCAATGATGGAGCTCGTCGCATATATATATATATATATTGGAGATAGTCAAAATTGATCACTATGTTATTAGGAAATTTGGCACTGAGCTTGGGCAACTTGAAATGATACGAACAAATTATCAATAAAATGATTTTCCACTTCAGCCATTAGCCCCATTTTGAGCTTGCATTATCTAGTTTTCTCGTATAAAGAGTATGCCATTTGAATACAGAAATCAAAAGCAAGAATATGAGACTTCCCTAGATTTTTCTGAAGAACTCCCCTCACAGAAGAAAGAGCTCAAGTGTGAGCAAAAGATCTTCAGTAATTGCTTATACTGTCCCAAGAACTAAAGATTTTATTCTTTGTTTTTTGGACAGGAGAAATTCAAGTGATCGACGTTCATGGAGCAAACCCCGCTTTAAATGTAGCGCACCCCTCAAGTCTTCCATATTATGAACAAAAAATGCTCTACACACTATATGCAAATAGTTATCCTAGTAATTCATTAATTGAACTCTTACTTCCAGTTGAGTGCAAAGCATTTCATTAAGAGATGAAAGATTAACTCAGGCAAAATATCAAGCACATGGAAGGCATATAACTGCGAAGAGGGTGTAGGCAGCAGGGGGTTGGAGAAACCAGTCACAATCGAGCACAAAACCACTGACAACCATAAGACATACCCGAATTGTAAGTCAAGACACATAACCCAGTACCAAATAATGTCTGAAAGCGATGAAGGCAACTAAATCCCAAATAATGTCACCTGGGATCCATATCCAGTCATCCAATACTGATAAACTGATGAAAACAACAACAGTAATTCATGCTATCGTACTCGAAGCCACGAACCGTCGTTTAGGAACTCCCCCCGGTCCCGTTGCGCGAACCTTACTCAAAACCCACCTTGCAAAGCCCAAAACCCAGCATCACAACTGCTCGTTAATCAAAAATCTGCGCCCCAAGCTATCGCTCGTACCTCCCCCCAAAATCAGTCTAAGTATCAACGCTTTAGCTCGATTTTCCACAGACGGCGCCAATTGTTACCTCATTTTTTAGTCCGATATTGTTACATACCTCATTTTTTGGTCCAATTTTTTGTAACAATAGAGTAATAATCAAGAAATAAATAAAACACCAAGATTTTTACGTGGAAAACCCTGAGGAAAAAAACAATGGGACATAATCTAGCATAAATTACACTAGAATACCAAGAGTTTACAATATTTTTCTTGTGCAGGAATGGAAGAAACCATAAAATTAGGGATGATGGAGAGGAGACTCCATCCGGAGGAGCAAGGAGGCGTTAAAAAATCTAACATGCCCACAACCTACTGTTCATCCCCTTTTATTCATGTATATGTGCCCTTAAGTTGATTAATTAGATATGAAAAATAGGCCGAGGTAAATGGAAAATGGGCCGAGGTAAATGAGTTAATTAAATATGAGAAAGAGACTAGTATCTTATGAGACTGGGTTGAACCCATAAAGTTCGTATCACAACCGCACCGGGATAATATCGGGGTATCAATGACTTAGGGACATGTTTGCAAAATAATTTTTGAGACTATAGTTAATAAAAATATTTATTTAGGACTACTGCTGTAAAAATAATTTATTTGAGACTATATTTGACCAGTTCTAAAAGTTTAGGACTATTATTGAAAATATTTCTATTTTATCCTTCATAACCGTATCATTTTGTATCCAAATTTATCCACTTGATATCGACTTGTACACGATGCTTCTCTGGCAGGGGACCGATGGAAAACTTGGCCTAAAGTTATTAACGTTAAAAACGACTAAAAATATGCAATATATGTTTTTTTTTTTCTCATAAAAAAATTGAACACATATACAAGTGAAATCGACGTTTCAGGCATAATGGGAGAAATTATGGGGATTGTCACAACTCATAATGTGGTATGAAATTGCATGTTGCTGTATTAATTTCGTCATCTCTCCTTCAACTTTGCTGCCATAGCTACCTGCTAATGAGGGACGAATCCAGTGGGTGCGCTGGAAATTTTAACGTAAAAAGAAAAAATCAAAACATTTTTTTACTCTTATTTTAAAAAAAAATCCGTCCCTCGAAATTTTTTTTCTGGCTCCGCTGCTACCCTAATGTTGTCACTCTATCCCTTCTTTATATCTTAGATAATATTGCATTGTTCTGTAATTTCTGTGATCAAGGTTTTGTATTTTGGATGTCATTTTTGAAACTGTTATCTCAGGAAATTGGATAAGTTTCGTTTAGGCTTCATTTGGATTAAATAATTTGATTTCAAATTATGGATATGAAATAATTGATTTGAAAAGACTCCATTTCACTAGGATTTGAAATCCATTGGTTTTGTTGAGATAAATTCATTTTACAATGGATTTTAAAATTCCTAGCTAGTTATTTTTTGAATTATCGCAGTGGGTTCTAATCCATCTCTATATCGTGTCAATTCAAATCCTTTTGTCAAATACGTCGCTAATCCAAATTCAACCTTTAGTTATTTGTATGTACTAAATCTATAGATTTAAATTTCCTTACATATTATTATTTTTACATGGACAGGTGATTAAGCGATTCGGTGTCTTAGTAAATCTTGTAATCGGGTTGTCTTATTATTAGTAATATAGTTGTCTTATATAAAAAAATTATTTTTACATGGACAATGGATGATTGTCAAATTATTGTTTTAAGCCAGATATATATAGAGATGACAATGAATCTGGGTTAGATCCGTATTAAACTCATCCAGTCTGGGGCGGATTGGACACATTTGAGCGAGGTGGGGCGAGACGGGTCCTGAGAACATTTTTTGGCGGGGCTGATCCTGCGTTTTTAATATTTCTCCTTTACGTGTTTCAATGGTGATCATTCCACATTTTACGTGTATCAACTAGGGGTGTGCAATCGGTCGGTTCGGTATTAACCGAACCGAACTTTAACCGATAAACCGAACTTCTGTTTCATAAAACCGAACCGAACCTTTTTTTCATAATAACCGATGTAACCGAAATCGATAAAAATATCGGTTATATCGGTTGATGACCGATATAACCGAATTTTTCTCCAAAAAAATCGGTTGATGACCGATATAACCAAATTTTTCTCTAAAAAAAATTCAAAACCATTTGGAGAGGGGTTGAGAGATAATCTGAGTCCAAAGCAAAAGGGTGATTGGAAGGATATTATTATTCCCCAAGTATAATAATATAGATGATTCAACCAATTGGGAAAAACAAGACAGAAAATCACACCATAAGTTAGAAATATTACATCTTGGATATTAATTCTTCGTGGATAATGCTGGAAGCTTCGTTTAGGGATTAACCGATGTTTTTTTAAAAAATAACCGAACTACCGAACTAACCGAACCAAACTTTCGAAATTATTCGATTCGGTCGAAAAGTTCGATTTAACCGAACGTTTGCTCACCCCTGGTCTCAACAGTTGAAATGTGAAAGAAAACTAGAAAAAACATTAGTTTTTTTAATATTTCTCCTTTTAATTAACGGTTAACATACAAGCCCTTACCTCATCAAAAATTGGTAATTCGACAGTCTTGCTAGCATTCTCGTGGACTAGCATATAAAACCATAATCTATAATATAAATAACAGAAGAACGTACCCCATTCTCCAAATCTGAGTTCCCAACCTAACCCCAATATAGTTAAAATCATTAAACTAGAAATAACAATCATGCATGTTTACTAAAGAAGGCACGACTCAAAATCATATATAAATATTTGAAGTCCAAATAGATCAACAAAAAAATTCTGATTGAAAGAAGTTCTTGGAGAAACTGAAGCATGTGTGCGACCCGACTTGATTCCTTCTATATTCATGTAACCTATCCAAATTTATTAAGATTAAAAGCTTAGTAATTATTGTTGTACATGATTACTAAAAGTTTGATAGACCACATTAACCTTGGAGCACTAACTAATACTTAATTAAGTAAAAAAGCTAATGTTCTAGATGACAGTTCTGGGGACAAGCAAGCACTAGAGGTAAATTTCATTGGTATAACTACATCCTTAATCTACTTTTGGATTTATTCTTGGCTACCCTATAGGGTGGTGCCCCATGGGGTAGTCACATCCATTAGATGAGTATATTTCCATCAACATTGGATGTGATATACCCATTCAATGGATGAATCTACCCCATGGGGCACTACCCCATAGGATAGCAAAGATCAATTCCTACTTTTGTGCGTCAAAGGTAGTTACTCAAAAACTCAAAGAAAACATTGTGCATTATACAATTGACTTTGGCAACATATGAACATTTTATACAATAGATTAGCAAATTAATTAGTTGAATGTTGAAACTTAAATTTGGAAGAGACAACAAATAAGATCAGAAACTAACCGTTGCCATCAAAATCTGATACACACAATATAAGTTAGTCTCGCACGAGGACGTGAACATCGTTGGCACTGTTTAAAACCCTTGATGAATGTGAGATGAGCTATAAATATTTATTCATTCTATGTTTGTCTCATTTTTGAGTCATCTCAATGTTTTTATATGACCCGTGACGACACTGCTTTTGGGTTGTATGAGACATCTGTCTTCATCAGCATGATGACTACATGATACACATAATTGTACAAGCATATCCTTCTCTGGAAAAAAGAGAGCATAAAATGGTGTATGTGAAAATTAGGCATGTTTCTTGTTTATTGTACAAATTAATATTCTGAATTAAAAATTTTTGCTTATAATAATAAGTTGTGCTCTCCCGGAGAACTCCTCAAAAGAAAAAAAACATTTGTGTTGATATCGTGTTATAAATCTAATAGAAAAGAGAAGAGTGAGTTAAAGAATGATTTCAAACTATTTTATTGATAAATGAAAACCTCTAGGGCACAATTGCATAATACAAATCTGTAAAGATATTCTTTAAATATTTTAAATCTATATAGATATACATATAAATATACGCGCACGCACACATATATATACACGCTCGTTATGGAACCGTCGTTAGACCCGCAATATTGTATGGAACGGAATGCTGGGTACCCAAGATGAATCACATCCAAAATATGAGTGTGTCAGATATGTGTATACTTCGTTGGATGTGCGGTGAGACCAGAAGAGATAAAATAAGGAACGAAGATATTCGAGCTGAAGTAGGTCCAGCTTGTATAGAAGAGAAGATGCAAGAAAGCCGTTTACGTTGGTTTTGTCATGTTCTACGTAGGCCCAGCAGTGCACCTGTGAGTCGAGTGGAGTCCATGAATTTCGGCCAGTTCAAGAGAGCGCGAGGACGACCGAAGAAGAAATGGCTCGAAGGTATACGCAAAGACTTGGATTGCAAGGGGATTACAAAAGATATGTTGACCGATAGAAGCGTTTGGAGAAGACTGACGCATGTGTCCGACCTGACTGGATTCTCTCTGTTGTTCATGTAGTCTACCTCAATTCATTGAAATTAAAGGCTTAAATGTTGTTGTTGTTGTTGTTGCATACATATATACTCTAGCATGCCCGTTAATTGTGTTTGTTTGTCATAAAGACAATTATACCAAAGGCTATAATTAACTTTAAGTAATGAAACTCACATAATATAAATCCATTCAAATAATCAAATGGATTTGAAATCCATGATTCCAAATACCCGAATCTAAATACACAATAAATGGATTTGGTTTAATGATTTAAGATTTTTTCATTCAAATTCATCCATCCAAATACATGCGTTAAACTTCATGTGAAGAACACAGATCAACTTCGTTTGAGAAATTATGGGTACACACTGGCGAACGACTTATACTAAATTTGGTAAATGGTTGGAAAGATGCATTTATAATTATGTTTGGATTTTATTTGTTCTTTTGTTCGAAAATAAATTAGTGCTAATTTTCTCGTTTGTTTTCTTATCAAGTAAATGAGCATAGGCGGACGCATGAAATTCAAAAAGGGGCAAAACATCTTTTCAAGGGGGGCAAAATGTAATTTTTGAGGGGCAAAAAAACCATTTTTGGAGGCTAGAATGTAATTTTGTTTTTTAAAAAACTTTCATGGTAAATTTTTTTTTTCTAGCAAGGGGGCAACCCATTACAATTTTGGGGGCTAATTTTGTTTTTTTAAAAAACTTTTATGGTAAATTTTTTTTTTCTTAGCAAGGGGCAACGCATTGCCTCTATTTAGATCCGCCCATGTAACTGAGGCATTTTTTTTACCGTGATTCAGGATATTCAAGTTGATGATATTGAGCCATGATAGTAGGATAGTAAGGTACTGTTACCTCCTTTTTTGGTTCGCTTTGATAACAAATGAATTTATAGGGGAAGATAGATGAGCTATTTCGTGAAATCACTGGTTAGGTCGGAGCCTGGTAAAGTCTTAATTGGTTAAGAATCTCCGGCGATCAAACTGGTGAATCCAGCGAGAGTTCTTGCTAACAATTCTCCTCTTTATAGGGGGAGGGTAGTCAGTGGTCCCGACGCCTTGCCTGGGGCTTTGGAGACAATGTCTGAAACTGAGGGGGGGGACCATAGATGGGGGACCATCTGCGCCTGCTACCTACTTCGTACGACCCTCTTGCTCTGATGATTCTCTGTATCTGGTAATATGCTTTTCTTACTCACAGTGCCTGACCACCCCCTGATTGGTTGGCAGGTCTAGCTTTTGCTTTAATAGGTGTCCGACTCCTGCCACCCTAGCCTCGGTATGCAGGACCACCCTAAACGGCCCCAGCTCGCCTATTCTGTCCCATGACTTCCCGTCCTGTCCTATTGAGGAAAGGGCTCCCCGGCCCGGATACCTTGCTAAATAGAGTCCGTCCTGATCTTCCGACGAGACAGTGCCTCTGCTCGGGTGGCATGTCACATGGAGGACCTACCCGACCTTTTGATGTATTTCCTCGCCGCCCCGGCTCCGGAATGATAGTGGCAGCTGGACAGAGGTGATCTCGCCCGTAATAAACTCGGGTCGGTTGGAGAGCCATATAGTGGCTACGAGGACAGCCCGGTATAGTCCGTGACGACGTCCCTTGTTGACTAAATGGGCCCCGCACTGACCGGGCCCAAATAAAGTTCGGACCTCAAGACCTACTGGGCCTCCAGAATTAGGGATATCATCAGTATCCCCCCCCTAGTCGAGCTAGTGTAGCGCTGCCTCGACTAATGGGCTTGTGGCGAACTTTATTGGTTCCTGATCCCCGGTCCTTTGATGGGACAACTCCGGGTCTCGGGGTGACAGCTGTCCTGTACCAAACCCTAGCGGGTTGTCAGGCCACGTGCCCTTATCTGGCGCTCCGACTGTTCAGCTCCCTTCATCTGCGTCGTTGGTTTGGGCCAGGCTTTCCTCGGCCCATGAGCCACATCTTCTATAAATAGGGGCTTTCGAGTTATTTTCCTCCATTTGCGCTCTAGGTCGGATCAATCGCCTCTCCAAAAAATCCTGTAAGTCAGCTCTGCCTCCCTTTCTGTTTATGTCGCACTCTACCTCTTCCACTTCTGGCGCCCTCTTTCGAGGGGGGGACGATCAGGACGAAGGGTCTGATCTCCCCAGTCCCTCGGGTCGGAGGTCGGATGCTCCCGAGGGAGACATTCCCGAGGTGGCGCCCCTCCGACAAGTTCCTCCTAGGGTTTTTGACCCTTCTCTCCCCACCTTCGAGGTTCTCGACCCGAGGAGCCTGGCCCAGGCTGGGCTTCCTTGGTACGAGATCCTCGACTCGTGTGTTTCCCCCGAGGCCGAGCACCTTCTCCGTACTTGGTTTATCCCACCGGATCACGACATCCGGGTTCCTAGGGCTGGTGAACGTCCGCACCTCCCCCCGCCGGAGTACTTTCCCTTTTTCGTCGAGCAGCTTAAAAGCGGACTTCGCTTTCCTATCCCCCTTCCTTTCCAGGAGTTCTCCCACTACCATTGTGTCTCTCTGAGCCAGTTGACCCCCAATTCCTACCAGAGCCTAGTATCTGTCATTGCCCTCTTCCGATCCTTGGGTCTGCCCTTCTCCCCTACCCTTCTTAATTATTTTTTTCAAGTTAAGAAAACCCCCTCTCCCGGGGCGTTTTACTTTGGTGCCCGAACCTTTTATAAATTTCTAAATAACATCCCGAGCTCCCGCAAAGGATGGAAACAAAGCTACTTTTTTGTCAAACCACCTCGACGTTGGGCTTGCCCTATGGCCTGGCGCGATACACTGCCGACCCCCCGACCTCTGCCCAGAAAGTATAAAGATGACGTATTCTTCCAAACGGTTATCTCAACCCTTGGGGGTCGGCGTTTTGATTCAGCTGCCCTAATCAGGGAGGACGTACTCAGGCGCTTTGGGCTTAGCTCCTATCCAGACGTCCCTGGTGGTACGTTCTTCCACACGGTCCCGCCCCCTTTTTTTTTTTTATTTTTTTATTTTATGCTGTGCCTCGGAGGCACCCCCTTGTAACGAGGTTATTCTGAATTGATTGTCTTGTCTGAAGTAATTTATCACTTGTTAGGAATTGGTTTTCCTCGCAACGTCCCGACCCCTCACACCAGCCGAGCCAACCCGTGCTTTTACATTGGATTGATCCGATAAAATACAACTTATAAATAATCCCCCGCGTAGAACTGAATGCCGCGCAGGGCCCTCGTGCCATAACGACAAATAAATCTAACAAAATTAACTCTTAAAACAGGGCTAACCTGTTAATCTCCAAAGACAGCCATGCAAAAAGGACCTAACCGACCCGATCTTGAAGAAGTAATCTTTGCAAGCTGATGATGTCCTCTTGACCTGCGCCCCTACACCCGTGTTTTATGATGCAGAGAGGACCTGCACTTTTAATTGTTGCCAGGGCCTCATACACCTGGGCTTTAGCATGCAGGGCGGACCTGTGCTTTTAATTGTTGCCAGGGCCTCATACACCTGGGCTTTAGCATGCAGGGCGGACCTGTGCTTTTAATTGTTGCCAGGGCCTCATACACCTGGGCTTTAGTGACAGGGATGACCTGCACTTTTAATTGTTGCCAGGGCCTCATACACCTGGGCTTTAGCATGCAGGGCGGACCTGTGCTTTTAATTGTTGCCAGGGCCTCATACACCTGGGCTTTAGCATGCAGGGCGGACCTGTGCTTTTAATTGTTGCCAGGGCCTCATACACCTGGGCTTTAGTGACAGGGATGACCTGCACTTTTAATTGTTGCCAGGGCCTCATACACCTGGGCTTTAGTGACAGGGATGACCTGCACTTTCAATTGTTGCCAGGGCCTCATACACCTGGGCTTTAGTGACAGGGATGACCTGCACTTTTAATTGTTGCCAGGGCCTCATACACCTGGGCTTTAGTGACAGGGATGACCTGCACTTTTAATTGTTGCCAGGGCCTCATACACCTGGGCTTTAGTGACAGGGATGACCTGCACTTTTAATTGTTGCCAGGGCCTCATACACCTGGGCTTTAGTGACAGGGATGACCTGCACTTTTAATTGTTGCCAGGGCCTCATACACCTGGGCTTTAGTGACAGGGATGACCTGCACTTTTAATTGTTGCCAGGGCCTCATACACCTGGGCTTTAGTGACAGGGATGACCTGCACTTTTAATTGTTGCCAGGGCCTCATACACCTGGGCTTTAGCATGCAGGGCGGACCTGTGCTTTGAATTGTTGCCAGGGCCTCATACACCTGGGCTTTAGTGACAGGGATGACCTGCACTTTTAATTGTTGCCAGGGCCTCATACACCTGGGCTTTAGCATGCAGGGCGGACCTGCATTTTTAATTTCGGACAAGAGGTTTAAAGGAAAAATTCATTAAATAACAGCGTTCGTACATTGAATTGAAATAACAACAAAATGCCTAGGAATAATATTTTCTGAGGTGATATGCATTCCAAGGTCTCTTTAGGCGTCGGCCTCCGTCCTCCTCCAAGTAGTACGACCCGGAACTCAGCTTCTGGACTACTTTGTATGGTCCCTCCCATCGGGGGTCAAGCTTTCTTACCTCCCCTGCTGGGTTGACCTTTTTGAGGACGAGGTCCCCTACCTGAAAATTTCGGGGTACCACCCTTTTGTTGTAGGCCCTGATTATCTTGCTGCGGTAAGCCTCCATCCTTATAGCCGCCCTTTCCTGTTTCTCATAGATCAGATCCAGGTCCAGAGCCCGGCTTTCCTCATTGTCGCCATCATATGCCTGGACCCTGGCAGAGGTCTTTCCAACCTCAGCTGGTAGCACGGCCTCCGTTCCATATACCATGCTGAAAGGCGTTTCTCCAGTTGGGACGCGAGCTGTCGTTCTGTAAGCCCACAAAACACTTGGTAACTCGTCCACCCAGTCTTTGCCAACCCCGTACAGTCTGGCCTTCAAAGCTTGCACAATTGATCGGTTGGTGACCTCTGTCTGCCCGTTGCTCTGTGGATAACCTACTGATGTAAAGGCTTGTTCGATCTTCATTTCCTTGCACCAAGCCATTAACCTCTGCCCCTGGAACTGCCTCCCATTGTCTGAGATTAATTTCCTGGGTACTCCAAAGCGGCAAACTATATTCTTCCACAGAAAGTCCAGCACATTCTCCTCGGCGATCTTGGCTAAAGGCTCGGCCTCGACCCATTTCGAGAAATAATCTACAGCCACCAACAGAAATTTCTTTTGCTTCGGGGCCACCGGGAAAGGTCCCACGATATCCAGGCCCCATTTATCGAAAGGACAGGCCGACGTTACCGCTTTCATGAGGTTTGCTGGCCTTGACTGGAACTTACTGTTCCTCTGACAACCCTCACAAGTGACTACAGTCCTGATCGCGTCATTCCTCAGGGTAGGCCAGAAATACCCAGCAAGGAGAGTCTTTCTGGCCAGAGCCAACCCCCCGAGATGGTCCCCGCAGCATCCCTCGTGAATTTCTCTGAGCACATATTCTGCCTCTTCCGAGTTGAGACATCGGAGGAGGGGTCCGGCAAATGACCTCTTATATAACACATCCTCTATCAGAACAAAACGGAATGCGTGCCTCTTTAACCGTCGGGCTTGGTTCTTATCAGCGGGTACTTCCAGCTTTTTCAAGTAGTTCAAAATCGGGGCCATCCAGCCCAACACCTCGGGGACCTCGGTGACGGGCCGAGCTGCCGGAATCAACTCTGTCTGAAATATGTACTCCCTCTGTGACAAAGGAACCAGGGATGTTGACCACTTGGAGAGCTCATCGGCCTCCTGATTATCTTCCCTAGGGATCTGCACTATGCTCCACTCCACGAAACTTTCTGACATCTCCTGTATAGCCTTCAAGTATTCTATCATCTTCTCGCTCTTGGCTTCGTAATTCCCTCTCACCTGCTGAGTGGCCAGCTGGGAGTCCGAGTGAAGGATCACTCGACTGGCACCGACCTCTTTCGCCAACCTCAGCCCGATCAGTATAGCCTCGTACTCTGCTTCATTATTAGAAGCCCGAAAATCTAATCTGATAATGACCTTCATCTTCTCACCCGCGGGGGATATCAGAACAATCCCCACTCCACTGCCTTCACTGTTAGCTGCTCCATCCACGTATATCTTCCAGGGCTCCTCAGCTTCAACCTCTATCATTTCTGCGATGAAATCTGATAAGGCCTGGGCTTTGATGGATGACCGAGGTTGGTAGGTTACGTCGTACTCGCCGAGCTCGATTGTCCATTTCACCAATCTCCCCGATACATCAGGCTGGGTCATTATCCTCCCTATGGGGCTGTTGGTTAGCACTGAGATGGGGTGTGACAAAAAGTAGGGTCTCAGCCTCCTTGCGGTTAGGACCAAAGCTAATGCCAATTTTTCGACCTCTGGGTATCTGAGTTCCGCCCCTTTCAGTGCATGGCTGACATAATACACCGGCCTCTGGTCCGTACCGTCTTGTTTTATTAGTACCGAGCTAACAGCGCTTTCTGTGGCGGACAAGTAGATCCATAATCGCTCGCCGGGCTCTGGCTTTACCAGGACTGGCAGCTCGGCCAAGTGCTTCTTCAGGTCAGAGAAAGCTTCCTCGCACTCGTCGTCCCAAGCGAACTTTTTCGCCTTTCTTAGCACTCGGAAGAAAGGGTAACTCCTATGAGCTGACCTGGAAATGAAACGAGCTAAGGACGCAATCCGCCCTGTTAGTTTCTGCACCTCTTTTATGCTGCGAGGTGAGGTCATGTCCTGAATTGCTCTAACTTTTTCCGGGTTGACCTCGATCCCCCTCTCTGTTACCATGAAACCCAAGAATTTACCGCTCTTCACACCAAATACGCACTTAGCCGGATTCAATTTCAGACCAAACCTGCTTAGTGTGGCAAAAGTTTCCTCCAAGTCGGGCAATAGGTCTGCCTGGCCTTTAGATTTTACCAAGATGTCATCCACATAAACCTCAATGTTCCTTCCCGCCTGGTTTTCAAACACTTTGTCCATTAACCTCTGGTATGTGGCCCCGGCGTTCTTGAGGCCAAAGGGCATGACCACATAGCAGAACGTTCCATCCGACGTGATAAAACTGACCTTATCTTGGTCCTCTTCCGCCAAGGGTATTTGGTGATATCCCTGGTACGCGTCCATGAAACTTAACAGCTCGTACCCCGAGGTGGAGTCCACCAGCTGATCGATCCGAGGTAGGGGATAACAGTCCTTGGGACAGGCCTTGTTCAAATTACGAAAGTCGATGCACATCCTCCATTTCCCCGCCGACTTTGGAACCAAAACCACGTTTGACAACCAGGTGGGGAATTGTACCTCCCTTATCTGTCCGGCCCTCAGCAAGGTCTGAACCTCGGCTCGGATAATTCTGTCTTTATCTGGTCCAAAATGCCTCTTCTTTTGCCGGGTTACTTTTACTTCTGGATTGACATTTAACCGGTGCTGGGCTACAGAGGGCAACACCCCTGTCAGCTCGGTCGGGGACCAGGCGAATATTCCGGCATGCTTGGACAGGCAATTCGACAAGTCGTGTTTCAGGACGCTGTCTAGGTCAGCCGCTACTCTTGTGGTTTTATCGGGCTGTCCTGGGACTAATATAATTTCCTCTTCTCCGTCCCTCATCGCCTGCACCTCCTGCACCATCTGCACCCCCCTATCCTCCCGTCCTTCATCACCGCCCCTTCGGGATCTTTTCACCTCTAACTTCACAGTTTCCGCGTAGCATTTCTTGGATGAGGGCTGGTCTCCCCTAACTTCCCCCACTCTTTTTCCTACAGGGAACTTGATCTTTTGGTGGAAGGTGGAGGCCACAGCCCTGAATTCGTTCATAGCTGGCCTCCCCAGAATGATGTTGTATGAAGATGAGGCCGCCACAATCGTGAATGTGACCAGCCTGGTTTTCCGATCTTCTTTACCTCCCAGGGAAAGGGGCAGGGAAATCTGACCGAGGGGGTACACGGTGTGCCCAGCGAAGCCAAATAGTGGGGTGTTGATTGGCTCGAGTTGATACCCTCCTAAGTCCATCTGCCGAAAAGCTTCATCAAACAACACGTTCACGGAACTACCTGTGTCTACAAACACCCTCCCAACCTCATAATTGGCAACAGTGGCCCGTATGACCAGGGCATCGTTATGGGGTGTGCAAATGTTCTCCAGATCTTTCGGCCCAAAACTGACAACCACCTCCTCCTCGGCACCACAAACCCCTCCTACACTCAGGGTCTCCCTCCTGCTGACAGCCTTCCTAGCCCTGTTGGAATCCCCATCCGTTGTCCCGCCCGAGATCATGTTTATGACTCCCCGCTTTGGGGAGTCAGCGCGGGTAGGGTTGACGTCATTTAAGCTCCTTGGGGGTCCTCGAGCACGTCCTCTACCACGGAACGGAGGACGGAAGTTGGTCCGTCCCCCTCTCCCTCTCGTCCATGACGGTCCTCGACCCCTTCCCCGAGGAAGATTATCCCCTGGTGGGACGGGTCGGGACAACAACTGCTTGAACTGGGAACTGTTCTGTATTGCCTTCTCGAGCTCCTCATCCAAACGATGGCAATCTTGTGTGGTGTGCCCAGTCGCTTGGTGGAAGATGCAGTACTTCTCCGGGGCCTCCTTGCTCGGCTCCACACTAGCTGGTGCCGGCTTTTGCAACACCTGTTTGTCTTCGCATATGCGGACGGCCTCCTCCTTGGAGACCTTCAGCGGCGTATAATGGGAAAATCGACCGAGCTGTGCCCCTTCCACTGGCCTCTTCTCGCCCTGGTTGATCCGTTTTTCCCCAGTCCTCCGCACTTCCTTCCTCCTCAGTTGCTGGGCCTCCTCCACGTTGATGTACTTCTCCGCTCGGGTGAGCAGATCATCATAGGTAACAGGAGGCTTCTTTACCAAGGATCGGAAGAAGTCTCCTCCTCTCAGGCCTTGGGTGAAGGCGCTAATCAGAATTTCCGCCGGGCAGGCAGGTATTTCGAGTATCACAGTGTTGAAGTTTTTGATATACTCCCTCAACGACTCATCCTCGGCCTGCCTCATCTCGAACAAGCTCAGAGAGGTCTTCTTATACCGCTTGCTGCTGGCATACTGGTGCAAGAACGCGGAGCTAAATCCGGCGAAGGAAGTGATGGAACCCGGCTCCAACTGATTGAACCACTTCTGGGCCGACCTCACCAAAGTGGTTAGGAACACTTTGCACTTGAGGCGATCCGAGTAACAATGTAGCATGGCAGCATTTTCGAACCTGCCCAGGTGTTCTTCCGGGTCCGTGCTCCCGTCGTATTCCCCAGCATTGGGGGGTCGGAAGTTATTTGGGAGTTCCTCGTTCACTATTTCACCCGAGAAAGGGGTTCCCCTCCTGACAGAGGTACCCCCCATCCCTCTCTTCATCCTCTGGACCTCGTCCTTCAGCTCTTCCACCTGGCCCTCCAGATCCGGAACAGCAGTCACTTTAGGCCGGGAAGTTGCTCCTTGTTCGGGATCCTTCATCTGCTGGGAGCTTTCCCCGTGCACGCCCTCGGACGGACCTTCCTTTTTCCTCATGGTTTGCTCCACCGTAACTGCAATCAGTCTTGTGAGCTGCTCCAGTGTCAAAGCTCCCACTGTCATGTTTACCCCGGGCAGTGGCTGCTCCTCGCCATTGGTGGAGGCGTGGTGCTCTCGATTTTCCTCTGCTTCCGTTCTCCTTGTTCTTACCATCGCATCAACGTCTCTTGCTCAAATTTTCCCACTGACGGCGCCAATTTGTTACCTCCTTTTTTGGTTCGCTTTGATAACAAATGAATTTATAGGGGAAGATAGATGAGCTATTTCGTGAAATCACTGGTTAGGTCGGAGCCTGGTAAAGTCTTAATTGGTTAAGAATCTCCGGCGATCAAACTGGTGAATCCAGCGAGAGTTCTTGCTAACAATTCTCCTCTTTATAGGGGGAGGGTAGTCAGTGGTCCCGACGCCTTGCCTGGGGCTTTGGAGACAATGTCTGAAACTGAGGGGGGGGACCATAGATGGGGGACCATCTGCGCCTGCTACCTACTTCGTACGACCCTCTTGCTCTGATGATTCTCTGTATCTGGTAATATGCTTTTCTTACTCACAGTGCCTGACCACCCCCTGATTGGTTGGCAGGTCTAGCTTTTGCTTTAATAGGTGTCCGACTCCTGCCACCCTAGCCTCGGTATGCAGGACCACCCTAAACGGCCCCAGCTCGCCTATTCTGTCCCATGACTTCCCGTCCTGTCCTATTGAGGAAAGGGCTCCCCGGCCCGGATACCTTGCTAAATAGAGTCCGTCCTGATCTTCCGACGAGACAGTGCCTCTGCTCGGGTGGCATGTCACATGGAGGACCTACCCGACCTTTTGATGTATTTCCTCGCCGCCCCGGCTCCGGAATGATAGTGGCAGCTGGACAGAGGTGATCTCGCCCGTAATAAACTCGGGTCGGTTGGAGAGCCATATAGTGGCTACGAGGACAGCCCGGTATAGTCCGTGACGACGTCCCTTGTTGACTAAATGGGCCCCGCACTGACCGGGCCCAAATAAAGTTCGGACCTCAAGACCTACTGGGCCTCCAGAATTAGGGATATCAGGTACAAAAACGAGATTTCCTTTTGCTCAACCGGTTCAGCAGCTATTAAATACATATTTTGCAGTATCCCATGGTTGATATCTATACTCTATCGATTCAGTATCGACTTACAGGAAAATTCAGACATGTGCCCTAAAGCGAAATCCAACGGCCCAAGTTGTATTTGGGATCGTGGGGTTCACATAAGGCTGTTGATCCTGGGGTGAGGGCCAGGGTCGAATTATCCGACTTACAGCTACTTGTGGCGACTTTCCATGTGATGTATTTCAAGTTTCTTTTCTTTCTCATCAAGAGTTGATAAATGAAGTTTTGCTGCACAGTTCATTTAAATTCGAAAACCTTTTGAGTGCCATGTTGCCATCTGGTTGATAGCATGTTGCATTGCCTCAACAGAGTTGCTCTTAAATAAGAATATAACTTTAGATTTACACATTCTTGTCACCACCTGTGACGTTCTGTAAGAATACATTCATTAAAAAATGCTGTAAACCATAGATATTATGTTTATAAAATGGGATGATCCTCATTTTGTACTCCCAATATCATTAAATAATGAAGATCTTAGTACTTTTATGGTAATGAAAATCCAAAAATCAAGTTTTGTCCATATTATAACGAGAGAACACACACCGAGATAGACAAAGCAGTCGCAAACATCTTATGACTCTTTACAAGTTATCCAACCAAACTGAGATTTTAATCTTAATTTAGTATTAAAACTTGCTTAAGGTCCAGAAACATTTCATTATCTATGAACTTATACGATGTTTCAAATGAACTTAGACTTCATTGGATGAAAGAATTTGATAGATTTGGATTTCAAATCCTTAACACAAATCCATTTAAATTGTTTGGCTAATTTTAAAATCAACGGCTTTCAAATCCAACATCTTCGATTTTACGACATTTTTAACTAATACCAAGATATTTCAAATCCCAATTATTGGCGTCATTTCAATTCCAAATTTTCAAATATATTAATTCTTCAATCCAAATAGAGCAACATTAGACATATACCTTATGGGACATTACCAAATTGACAGAGAATTTAAACACGGATATGACATTAAAAATCATACAACATAAAATCCAGAATTCCATCTCTCCACAAGGAAGTACGTGAAATTCTATCAAATAGCAATACACAGTTCAACCCCAAACAACAAAGATCAATTTCCTACTAAATTATAACAAAGCTAAATTATCCTCATTCTCTTGCACCCAACCAACAAAAAAGGAACTAAAGGGACATCAACTGCAGCTACTTCACTTTCTCTTCTTAGCCGGTGGTTGATTCTCCTCATCCTCATCCTCCTCATCTTCCTCATCGTCATCGCCATCCTCATCGTCATCCTCATCGCCATCATTCTCATCATCATCATCGCTACCTCCATTACCATTGGCTTCTGGTTCTTCAGGATCCGCTTCATCATCGTCTCCGCCTTCTTCGCCGGCCGAGAAATCTTCGTCACCAGCATCATCGTCATCATCCTGCTCATCAGCATCCTCATCTTCATCATCATCCTCTGTATCAGATGCATCTTTGTTTTCGGGTCCAGGCTTTTCCAGTCTGTGAAGATTGTCCATCGGGAACCTGCCAATGCTCGACATTTACTCACTTCTTACACGAAATTTTTTTGTAAGAAATCGCGTAGTGAAAAAAGTAAATATTACCTTTCCTTGGTCACGTCCAGTAGCCCATCAATGTTGTTCAACAGAGCTCCCATCTGTAGAAATCATTTAGTCGGTTGAGAAAATATTCTGTTTTATTCAAAAATGTGGAGGAGCCAAATATTACGTCTCACTCAACATTGAAACTATAAGTAGAGGTCACACAACCACAGTACTCAGTGAGAACATCATGAAACCGATTAAATGGCAGATATTCAAAATGAACATATTAATACTTATAGAAAGTACAGAATTTTAAAGCAAGTATGTAAAGTTAGATTTTGACATAAATTGTTCGAATGACTACCACTTCCTAGGAACAACAAAATACAAAAGGAAAAACAATTGCCTTCCACAAGCGCAGCCAAAGGCACAAATAGATACATTGACCAGCCTTTTCCTATTTCACATCTCCAGCATCTGTTTTTAGTGGGGGAAACTCACTCCAGTCACTGATAACACCGAAACTGAGGTGTAACGATTAAGTAACCTCCGAAAATGTGTTCAAACTCCATATACTTAAGTCACTGAAATGTGACCGCAAAATAATTTATTTTAGTTTGAAAACAATAACCATATCAAGATTGAGGAAAATCCCTCCAAAACGCATTATATGTCGTAACAAGTATATCTTTTAGGATAAAAGAAAGACATCCTACAAAGTAAACATAACCAAAAGTCGGAGACGAATTCAATCAAAATAAAACCAAATCTTGAGTTGCAGTTGTACTGTTATTTAAGAAAGCCACTTCAAGGTTAACTCGGACGGAAGGCAACAAAAAAGGGTCAACACATACCAAAGCAAAATAGACAAGTCAAACTCCAATGAAAAAAACGATTCCACGATATCCACATGACAGAAAGATTCAGAGACCATACAGCGAGAAAGAGTACGATTACAGCCCGAAAATACCAAAAAAAACAGAAAAAAGGAAAGAGGGGCGAACGAAAACCTAGACTCTGAGCCATTTAGCTAAAAGGAATCACGCAAGGATCAGCACCACAAAAGCTCAATAGTCCAAATTAAAGTAAAATCTTAGAAACCCAAATCACGAAATTCGAAATCTAAAATAGAAAAAAATGCAAATTAAACTTTAAGTACCAGCACAAGAAGGCACGTAAGGGACTTTTGAGCGCCCAAAATAGTTTGAAGCGCAGCAGCCTCAGCAAATCTGCATACTAAGTCAGAGCTCACCACCTCCATGTAACCAAATAAAAGAAACTCCCCTAAAAAAGAACAGAAAAAACTTTGAAGAATAATGGAGAGAAGTGAAGTTTCAAGTACGAAAGAGAGGAAAATCAAACGACTAACGAACCAGGGAGGAGACGCAGTGCTTCTCTGGCTAGGGTTGAATTTGGGTGTCCAAAAGTAAGTACGCAAAGGATACTTTGACTAGGGTTTTTGTCGAATTGGCTCTAGGGTTTTGTCAATTGGGGGTGTGGTTGATATTTCATCACTATAAGGGGTTAGTTTGTAATTATCTGAAATTTTACGCAGGGTGCGACCATTGGGGTATTATATTAAATTTATCCCAATTGTAATCTGGAATTTTCAAGCAATTATTTTCTTCCCAGTTTAAAGGCTTTGAGCAATCATTGGACATTGTTGAATGAGAATAATTACAATATGGTCCTTCATCTTTATAATTTACACAATTATGGCATCTATTCATGATGTATTTTTTCAGTTAAAAAATAATATGTAGAAAAACACAACCGCGGTTATAAAATAACTGTGGCCTGGCTCGGACCGTAACCAGGTCAACAGAGCAGTTACTCGTTGACCCGGTTCGATGGGTTGGAACCGTAACCGCCCGTCACTGTACGAGTCGGTTATGGTTCAGAGTACTCAAGAACCGTGTGGTTCCAACCGCCAGGAACCGTCGGTTCCACCCTTTAATTTTTTTAATTATTTATTATTTAAAATTAAATTGTGTTGTTGAAGATTCGAACCCTTGACCTCTGTCATATATATACAGTTTTTTACCACTAAGATATTGTCTTGGATGTTTTATTTTAGACAATATAATTATATATATTAAAATATAATATATATTATATGTGTAATACAATAATAACTATTTTATATTGACAAATAAAAATTATCTAAAAAATATGTTATACTCTTAAATAAATATCGTATAATAAAAACATATCTATAACAAAGTAAATATAACAAAATATGTTGGATAAATTAATAAAAACTATAAAGAGTGGTTGCAAAATAAAATATTTTAATAATGAAGTAAATTATTACAAAACAAATATATTATATACATTTTATAATTATTCTACAAGTACTTTATGTTCATTATTTACTAATATTGATTTAGGAACAACGTATTGAATTGATAATTCACTAACTTTATATTATATAAATTAATAATCAATTAAAATGACATTATCTTATTTGTGGTCCCATCGAATTTGATGAAACAATGGGGTGAGTTTTGTAAGATTAATGTCATGCGATCTAGAAAATTTCAACTAGATATACCCACACGTTGGAACTCAACATATAAATTGCTAAATGATTCATATGAATATAAAGAGTTAATGGCAACTTAAAAAGTTCAAACTCTCCCCTCCCCTTACATTTCATTTGTTCTTTTTTATGATTCGTTTATAGTAAGTTTTAAATTTTTTAAATAAAATTAAATTTAATTTTTTTTTAATTTTAAAAATGTAAGGGTCGAACCGTAACCGTAACCGGTGATTCACGAACCGTAACCGGAACCGTATATAAAGGTTAAGATTAAGGGTCGAGCTCTTTTGAACCGTCGAACCGACGGTACCGAATCGTCAACCAACGGGTCACAAACCGTGGTCATGTCTAGGTGTATGACAATGCTCACGCTAACCTAGAAAGAGTCGGAGAAGATTTGGTTGGTAACAATAAAACATAACAAATTTTTTTAAATATATATGATGATTTAGTATAAGATATAATATAATGACATAGAATAATTCATATAGTTGACCTCACTCGGCAGGGACGAAGCTACAATAAAGGTTGTGATAGGCTTTAGCCCACCAACCATCCTTTATTTAGGTTAAGTACACTGAAATGAGTGTGGTGTAGGTGGTAAATGTAAGTTTCTAACTGTTTTTGGTCGAGAGTTTGAAACTCACTATCCCTTTTCATTAGATTTTGTATTTGCCCCATTAAACATTTGATGTTATCATCCCATAATAATTTTTTGATTACTTATGTACCCAAAATATATTTGTTTTTAAAAATTATAAAAGTGAAAATAATTTCATATTTATTTGTCCAAGCTTCTCATCTTTTTAAGTATATTTTTTCTAAATATGTAATATGCTTCCTTTTTAATAAAAAATTAGTTCTTTTAAATATATACTTTTTGTAGTTTTTTTCTATCTAAACTTAAACTCCCCTGTCTATAATATTTGAAATTTAGTTTAAATGGATTATGAAATATTTACAAAAGATTGTGAATGAAGTAACGAGTAAAGCTTATGGATGTGGGGAAATATATCATTAAACAATAACTAACGAGTACATGAATGAGGTGCTTAAACAAAATAATTATGAAAAATAATATATTATTTTCATACAAAACAATGTAAAATTTTACCGTATTTAATATAAATTATACATATTAAATAACATTTTTTTTATACTCAGCCCCTCAGTTTGACATTCCTAGCTACGTCCCCGTCACTCGGTGAATTCAGTGAGGTAAAGACTTGATTATTATAATCCAAGACGAGATCTAGTTTGTAATCTAGCCCCAAAGGACGATTTTTAAACTTATGGCATATTTCAAAACAAAAATATAAGGGTCGTGTTTTTGGTAATATTTTCATAGAGTAAATCTCCACGTTTTCCCATAAGGCACAAGAGAATATTAGAAAAATTGAGAATGTCATATTTTGAAATTGAAATTGGAATTTATTAGATTCTATATATCAAATATCCTTTTTCCGGCAAATAAAAATATATCTAGAATTTTTAACAATAATGCTCAACTATACTTGCACTGTTGTTAACAGAAAATGTTTGTATAGACTTGATTTGGGCTCCACTTATAGAGCAATCAATGATTGGTACGTTAGTTTATGTATTGAGTTGGTGCATAAGAAGTATTTCCCATTGTTAACATATATTTTTCTCTTTTCGTAGTCTTTTTATGCTGCATGTATAAAATTACTTTCTACAGCCAATTTTTCTTCTGAATTAGATTCTGGAAAAAAAACATAACTAGATGGAACTTCGAGCATGTTTTGTGACACAAGTACCTAATGACCCGAATCAGACTTGATTATCAATCTTCGCTATTGTTTTTAATGTTTTTTTTTCCTTTGCTTTCTGCTACTGTTAACTCCGCCAGTGATATAGATCACTTATGATATGTATCACTGTCTGTCCCAAGCCAGGGTAAAGGAGGAGGGTGGTGGTAGGCTTGTGACAGCCAGCCAGATAAATTAGTCGCATTTCAATGACATGAACTATAAGATGAATTACGTTGGACGTCCCCTACACAGCGACGCGCTGCACCAGACCCCGAACGTAGTGAAAAGTGGGCAAGAGCTGCTAGATCGTCGCCCAGAAGCGACGTGCCACATCGACGTCTCGGTGTGGTGTCAAATGAGCAAGGGTTCCCTCACATCGAACGAGTGGGGGTGAAGAAGTTAGCTCGAAACCAAGACCATATGATTCGTTTAGCCTCTTGGAATGTAGGTTCCCTTACCAGTAGATTAGCAGAGTTAGTAGAGACTATGAGTAGAAGAAAAATTAGTATTATTGTGTATGCAGGAGACCAAATGGAGGTGAGAAAACCAGAACTATAACTCATTGGGGCTATAAACTTTGGTACATAGGTAATGATAAGAATCGTAATTGGGTAGGTGTAGTCGTACAAAATAAATTATTCGAGTATGTAGTTGAAGTTAGGAGCTAGTTTTAGGCAATAATATTTTTAATACCATTAGTGCTTATGCACCCCAAATTGGTCTAGAGGATGCTATTAAACGAAAATTTTAGGAAGATCTAGACGACGTGGTGCAAGGAATACCCCTTAATGAGCAAATTTTCATCGGAGGAGATTTCAATGGGCACGTAGGTTCTGATCGGGATGGTTATGAGAGTGTTCATGGAGGCCATGGCATTGGGGACATGAATGCCGCAGGTAATTCACTTTTGGAATTTGCCATGTCATATGACTTAGTCCTAGCGAATACCTGGATCAAGAAGAGGTCCTCTCATCTAGTTACTTTTAGAGTGGGTCTAATGCAACTCAAATAGATATCTTTTTGGCTAGAATGATATATAGAGTTAAATGCTTGGACTGTAAGATAATTTCAGGAAAGAATGTAGTTACCCAGCACCGACTTTTAGTTCTAGATGTTACGATTAAGAACATGGATACTAGAATTAAGCATAAGTTAGAACCTAGAATTAAGTAGTGGCGGTTAAAAGAAGGTAACTTTAGAGCTTTTCTAGATAAGGCAATCGAGGAAGTTAATTGGACGCCAAGAGACGATCCTGATACTACCTGAAACCAAATGGCTCGTCTCATTATGATTGTAGCTAAAGTGCTCCTTGGTGAGTCAATAGGATATGCTCAACCAGTTAAGGACGCATCATGGTGGAATGAAGACGTAAAGAATGCTATCATAATCAAGAGTGATGCTTACAGAGAGCTGCAGAAGAACAACAATGGGCAACCTTCGAAATGTATAAGCTTGCCAAAAGCGAAGTGAAGACAGCGGTCGAGATGCTAGAGCTAAAGTCTACAAAGAAGTGTACGATAAACTTGATACCAAGGAGGCAGAAAAAGATATTTATAGGATTGCCCGAGCGATGGAGAGGAAGACATGAAACTTATGTGCAGTGGAATGCATAAAAGATGAGAGCCATAAAGTCTTGGTAGAGATGAAGACATCAAAAAAATGTGGAGAAATTATTTTAACAGCTTGTTCAACGGTTGTCTTTCGCCAACTTTTAGGTGATCTTAACATCCATCAACATGATGTAAATCGTGAGTTTACTCACAGAATTAGAGAATCTGGGGTTAAAGAAGCTTTGAACAAAATGAAAGCATTTTGTTGAAGGACGAATACGACGAAGTAGTATCCAATGTGAGAACGTGTAGTGGGGTGACAAGTGAGTTCTCGATCACTATTGGATTGCATTAAGGGTCTGCGTTGAGTCATTTCCTGTTCGCCCTAGTGATGGATGAGATAACAAAAGACATACACACTGAATTACCTTGGAACATACTTTTTGCTGACGATGTTGTGTTAATCGACGAGACAATGGCAGGGATAAATGCCAAATTAGTGTTATGGACAGAGACGTTGGAATCAAATGGTTTTAGATTAAGTAGGTCTAAAACGGATAATATAGTGCGGATTTAGTGGTCGTTCCTTTGTGGGATTCCGGTGTTGTAGCACTCGATGGTCAAGAGGTATCGATGAGCAGAAAGTTTCGATACCTAAGTTCAATTATCCAAAAAGATGTAGAGATTGATAGTGACGTTAATCACATGATTCAGACTGGCTGGTTGAAATGGAGAAACGCCACTGGAGCTCTATGCGATTGTAATTTCCCGTTGGAATTGAAGGGAAAGTTTTATAGAACCACCGTTAGACCAGCAATGTTGTATGTGACGAAATGCTGGTCACCCAAGAGGAATCACATCCAAAAGATAAGTGTGGCAGACATGCATATGCTTCGTTGGATGTGCGGTAAGACCAGAATATATAAAATAATGAACGGGGATATTCGAGCTGAAGTAGATGTAGCTTTTATAGAAGAGAAGATGCAAGAAAGCCACTTACGTTGGTTTGGTCATGTTCGACGTAGGCCCAACAGTGCATCTGTGTATCGAGTTGAGTCCATGGATTTCGAACAGTTCACGAGAGCGAGAAGGCGACCGAAGAAGGCATGTCTCGAAGTTATACGCAAAGACTTGGAGTGCAAGGGGATTATTGACCGATAGAAGCGTTTGGAGAAGACTGACGCATGTGTCGAACCCGACTTGATTATATCCATTGTTCATGTAGTCTACCCCATTTCAGGGTTCCAGACATGGTTTGCAAAAACGGGAACGGAACGGCCGGAACTGAATGGGATGGGCTCCTTTCGTTGCAAAGTTGTAGGCTAAAACGAGTACGCATCTATGTCAGCGATTTTACGACATTCGCGGAACGGAATAGGGATTCGCGGAGTGAAACAACGATTTCATGGTCGAAAAGGAATGGAACGGCCGGAACGGAATTTTTTTTATTGTTTATAGTAATTTTTTAAATACTTTTATTTAAATAATTTTAATTTTAATTTTAAAAAAATACCGTGACAATAACCGCGACCTTTCCGTGAAATGTCGTTGGAACTGAATCAGATGCCTCCATTCCGGACAACGCGACTACGACAGCGAACCATGGTTCCAGACCATGCTTGAATCAGACAAAAACATGAAAAAAAAATCACATTCTAGTCAATCAAATCTACCATCAATGTAGTTTTCTGTCTATTTAAAAATTACTTGATGTTCATTTCACAAATTGAAAATTAGAAAGAAAATAATGAATAAAGTTACGAAATAAGTCGGGATGACATTTGGCGCAACAATAAAGTTGTTGACATGTGACCTAGAGGTCACATGTCCGAGTCGCGAAAAAGCCACTTACGTTGGTTTGGTCATGTTCGACGTAGGCCCAGCAGTGCATCTGTGTATCGAGTGGAGTCCATGGATTTCGAACAGTTCACGAGCGCGAGAGGACGACCGAAGAAGGCATGGCTCGAAGTTATACGCAAAGACTTGGAGTGCAAGGGGATTATTGACCGATAGAAGCGTTTGGAGAAGAATAACGCATTTGTCGAACCCGACTTGATTATATCCATTGTTCATGTAGTCTACCCCATTTCAGGGTTCCAGACATGGTTTGCAAAAACGGGAACGGAACGGCCGGAACTGAATGGGATCGGCTCCTTCCGTTGCAAAGTTGTAGGCTAAAACGAGTACGCATCTATGTCAGCGACTTTACGACATTCGCGGAACGGAATAGGGATTCGCGGAGTGAAACAACGATTTCATGGTCGGAAAAGAATGGAACGGTCGGAACGGAATTTTTTTTATTGTTTATAGTAATTTTTTAAATACTTTTATTTAATTAATTTTAATTTTAATTTTAAAAAAATACCGTGACAATAACCGCGACCTTTCCGTGAAATGTCGTTGGAACTGAATCAGAGGCCTCCATTCCGGACAACGCAACTACGACAGCGAACCATGGTTCCAGACCATGCTTGAATCAGACAAAAACATTAAAAAAAATCACATTCTAGTCAATCAAATCTACCATCAATGTAGTTTTCTGTCTATTTAAAAAATTACTTGATGTTCATTTAACAAATTGAAAATTAGAAAGAAAATAATGAATAAAGTTACAAAATAAGTCGGGATGACATTTGGCGCAACAATAAAGTTGTTGACATGTGACCTCTAGGTCATGTGTCCGAGTCGCGAAAACAGTATCTTGCATTGTAAGGTATGCTGCCTACATTAGGCTCAATGAGCCCAACCCCTCCCGGACATAGCATATCGCGGGTTTCGTGCACCGGGTTTACCCCAAAGTAACAAAATAAGTCCATGAGAACATGAAACAAAAGGTAACTAGTGACGCCTCTATTCATTGACAAATATTGAACCGACTTAAAAACCATATTACAATCATAATTAATCTCACAGGCAGAACATATCCATATAAATTCTTCAATAAAATAAAAGCAAGAAATATACAACCAAAACTATAGAAACTAATTTGCAACAAAAAAAATATCTTCTCAATTTTTTTCAGTTTTTCGATAAAAGTGAGAAACATAAAGCCAAAACTACAGAAATTGCTCATCTTATTACTGTATTTCAAAATTACTGATTTTCCACTGTAATTGTTCACAAAATGCCACACCAGAAGAAGGAAACCTGCAAGGAGATGTATTATCATCTAAACTTTGCCGATAACGATTAAACTAGACTACAGAAGAGTTCCACAGAAACCAAAGGTTTTGTGTTTTATATATATCTACCTGCATGAAGGCTGCATCAGATTCCTCATTCAAAGAATGCATATTTCCAAGCTTTTGTAAAAATATATTATTTGACAAGTATATTGAATTTGTGAACACAAAAACTCACTTCTGATCCAATTCCCACAAGATTATAGTTTTCATCGTCCCAAAACCTTAGGACAATTATTAAGGCATCCACAGATTTAGACGTTAGCACGAGGCAGCAGTTAGCTAAAACTACCATACAGATCGCGTTAGAGTCAGCATGGATATACCACTATGAGTCAAGATACAATGGAAACTAAATAGGTCATTGAAGATACACCAAAAGGCTTGCTTGTCACCAGTATATGCCTGCTAAGTTTACATGAGGCCATATTTTACAATTTTGTCTAAAGTTGTTTTCTCAGTAGAAATTTTATAAACTGGTTGATGTAGAAGAAAAACAATGGGAAATAATATTGACAGATTCCAACAGAAATCAGCGATTCAGAATAACATCTGAAATCAATGATAATTGGTAAACATGATATAAACCATGACGAAAGTTTGATATCATATGAGAGCTCTTGGAAATGTTATTTTGCCATTAAACTCACTTTCATCTTCTCCTCTTTAGAAAGGTAAACAATCTTTATTCTGTAAACAGTTTATTCTGGGCTTTACTTCATCTTCCCCAAGAGCTCTTGTATGATATCAAAGTTTGGAACTGAAATGAGCTCATTCTGGTTGTACCACAAAATAATTGGAAGGTATTAGGGACCATTCTATATACCATTTGAATGAATTTCTGGTTTGTGTAACTAAAGTATGTGATAAATCCTTAAGGTCGTATCTCATGTAAATTTTTGACTACAGGAACTCGGTTATTTTCTACTTTTCTTATAGCTGGGATCCAATAGAAAAAAATCATATTATTATAACATAATGGCCAAGATTAATAGCCTGATTTTCTTACCAGAATGCAATAGCACAAACTCTTGCCAACAACTGATTCTTCACAGTACGCTATGATTTCCTCTATGAGACATCAACTTGAGCAGCTATACATGTTCGAGGGCGTAATAAAGTTTTGAAACTCTTCGTCGAAGTAGTGGCTCTAATCGGAACGAAGGAATCCTGCTTTGCCACCTTTTCGCTTCATCCATCTCATTCCATGCCTGAACAATCTCGTCAATATTGAATCCCAAGCCTGAAATCACAGTCAAATGTTAGAAGTAAGATTTCGAGTAATAATTTTGCTTCAAATTATCCAACACCCTAAGGTGCTAAGTCTATGAATCACCTTCCGATGTAGTGTCAATGGAGCAGTGATTCTTTATCATAACAGCAATATCAGTAGGAGAAGCTCCAGCAAGTTCAAATTTTTCGACAGCAACCTCAAAACATTCCTGCCACACAGGAAGTCCTAATTGAATTCCATAATGGATCTTTCGTAAAGCATGGTACCCCACAGAACAAATATCTGTGATCGAACATTTGAAGCCTGTTCTGAGACCTCATTTGCAGAAATATGTTTGAACAAGTTAGCCAGTTTCATTTTCTGCAACAGGGTTTCAACTTTCTTCGGCTTGGACAGTTCATTGAGACGGCGTTCTCTGGCATCTTCCCACATGAGCATACCCTTTTCCATGTTTTCCTCGGCATTGTTGTAAAGCTGAAGAACTTCTGTTGAAGGCCATGATTCTAGATCAACATTAGTACCGATTGCATAATACCAAGAAAGTTTCGCCTGCTCAAATTGTTGCTGCCCACAAGCTAGAAAAGCTTCATAGAAATTTGGTTTAATTTTCAGTGGCTTCTTCATATTTTTCCCAGCTTCTAAGTACTCCTTCTGCGCCCAATCGTACGCGCACTTGATCTGTGTAAGAACAGATTTTCTAGAAGAATCCTCGGTAAAATAAACCTTCTTCTTGCCCTGGACATGTGGACATTACCCAAATTAAACAACGCCAAAGCAGCCAGCTCTTGGGAATGTATCTGCCGCAGTGCTGAAAAGGTCTTGAGCCTCTTCACCTGTGATGGTCTCCTCCATAGCTTCAGAATAGAGTTTCATTCCAACCTCATGGAGATCCAGGTAAGCATCAATATCAAACCCCGCATAGTTCTTGAAGAATGAGCAAACTCAATGATCCAATCAGTGATACAAGATGATTCAGTTCGCACCTCTTTTCTTCTTCCCAAATGTCCATTTTCAGTAACATGTTTTGTGTCAAGCTTGGCTTCTTCTTCAACGCTTTTAACCTTTTGAAATAAGGGATCTTGATCTGGATTAACTTCGACAATATACAGTTTAACAGAACCGTGTTCTGAAGCCGCCTCAGCCACCTCAGTTCTTCTTCCGTGGTGATTGTGATCAGATCACCTTCTTCATCTCTATACTTGACATGAACAGATTTGGATCCGGGAAACCGATCAGAAATAATTTCTCTAAGCTTCAACATGTTGCAGTCAACAGGAATCTGAGCCCATCTTATGTCTTCTCCATATACCAATTTCACAGTTCTTCTGGGCTCTTCACCCACACCATTACTAATTTTCTCTTCCTCCACAACTAATTTGTCCTCAGCCTTCTTTTCCTCAATCAGTTCATCAGATTTCGTCATCATAACACCATCCTCGGTCTTTCTTTCTTCAACTTTTCCTTTCATTTCCTTCTCGTCACTTTCTTTCTCAACCTTATGTTCTTTCATCTTGTCATCAACTATCTTTTCCTCCACAACATTGTTTTTCTTTTCTTACTCTTCTCTTTGGACACCTTAATTTGAGGTGGAGGAGGAGGAGGCTCAACATAGTCAGGCAAAGGAACGAAGTCTATAGGAATTTCATTTGTTCTCGAGCCTTGTCTCTCTAGGTGTTTTTCACCCTTTCTGCGATTTCACTTGCCATGATATTATTTTGTTCCATCTTCAATACTGTCCCAACATCTCTTAGTGCCAAATCTAGCTTATTCAATGCTTCATAACACCGAGCTCTCTTCAGGAGAGCCTTACTATATTTCGGTGTGACCTCAAGGGCTAAATTGCATTCACGGATTGCCCTTGGATACTCACTAATACCTAACTGCATATAGCAAGCGGCCATATTACTCCGTAGATAGGATACATCTATATGGTTTCTTGGAACCAATTTTATGGCTTTCTCATATTTTAACAGGGCACCTTCATAATCCCTCTTCTGAAACAATCTATTACCATCATTCTTTAATTCTTGAGACATTGAAATAAATATTGCCATGTCCTTGTCATAAGATCTTGGACAATTTTCACTAACTTTACTTTGCTTCGAATTGGATTCTGATTTATCCCCCAAAGCTTTCTTGTTTATTCCACCATGTTTCTCCATATTAATTCAAGACAACAAGCAAAAATTTGAATTTCAATATCTAACCCCTGAAGTTATAGTACCTTAGTCCAATCGATTTTTCTAAGAATAATAATTTGCTTACATTTTCCTATTAAAGAAGGATATTAAAACCAAATCAATCTGAAAAAAAAATCTGGAATTTACCAATCAAATCCAAGCTTTATACTTTAGACCAAAAAAAACACATTCAATAACACCTACACACCAATTTATATCCCAAACAAGGAGAAGAAAAAAAAAAACCAATCTTCGCCAAAAAGCTCAGATAGATGCTTCACAATTCCACAACTACTAACATAAATACCAAGAAATGAACGATCGCACCAAAATATATTTTTCCCCTTAAATTCCAATCTAGACACGGTAAAGATAAAGAATAAACCTTAATTCAGCTGCAAGCAAGATTGAAGATTACAGCCCTTTTCTGTTTAAAGAACACAAAGAAAAAGAAATTATTTGATTGGATGATTTCTGAAACGGTCCATCTTCGTTCAAAATTTTCTTGCCAAATTTTCCAAGAAAAAAAATCAAGAATTTGGATTGCAGATGAACGGAAGGAAAACAATAGTATTCACCAAGAACAAGCAAAGAGCTCTGGAGCTTACATAAAAGAACCACAAAAAGAAAAGGAATCGTTAATAAATTATTACATTATATTATGCTAATACGAAGGAAAAGAATTCCGGCAACATTTTCTTTTCAGAAATTATTATTACTCGAAAGTGAGATTCTTGATTTAATTTTTGGGAAAGTTGGAAGAAAATATTTTTCTAAAGAGAGACAACAAACAGGGCCGACGGGGTTTCCGTGTATTTTAAGATTGTGGGTGAGTTTCGTTGGCATCGGCAAATATTCCTTTCGTTAAAGGCATCGCCAACTTTTTCAGCTCTGACTCATCAGTTGCCACCTTTTCATAGGAAATATAGTTAATTCTCAAAAAAATTCAACAAAAAAATTTATTTTCAAAAATACTTCAAATCTCAAAATATTTCGAAAATATCCCAACATCATCTTATGTGGCGGCTAACACTTCTTGAGAGGGGTCGGTCACTATGTGGGCTGCCCCTTCCTCATTTAGGGCCGCCCTCCTTGAATATAGAGTAGCCGCCTGGCCACTCGTTCATTAGGGGTCGCTCCGTCTTTAGCATCCCCTATCTGTGTACATCCAAAAACCACTTAACAAACTCTTCCAAATTTTATCAATACTCGCTTCTAACATTATCGATATTCTCCTTTAGAAAGAATGTCCTCCTCCGCTTTCATTGAAAGATTTTTTGAACTCCTCAGAATTTACGTGTGTTTCATCTAAAAATTTTTTGAAGGATAATAAACTATTTTAAAATATTATAAATTTTTTAATATTTTTTTATTGTGATAAGAAACCTGTTCTACGTTGACTGCATTAAAAATATGGCATTTCATTTGTGCTTGACAGAAATTGTGTGTTTTGCATATATTTCACCCCATAAGGTGGTTCGCGGGATGTTGTGTCCTCACTGGGAAATGCATGGACATAATCATCTTATTCATCATGCATCTCATCGGCGTCATTATCATGTTCTCCAGAATTGTTCGATGAATTGTCGGGTTCACTATCAGTCCTCATCTCGATGACTATCTCCATTACGTCATGTGTTGCTGGCCATCAGCTGCTATCAACATAAATGTATGCTTCGAACCACCAACATCTGGATCAAAGATATCATGAACCATTGTAATTTTCTTCTCGTAAACCCCAATCGTGTGCTGTTATATGATTTTCTTCAGAAGGGCCAGCTATATATTGATTCCAAAATCCACTTTTATGCTCGAAATAAAGATTTTCTTGTTGTTGCTCAACATCTCTATGCATAGAATTACAAGGTTTGTCATTGACCACCATATTGTCCAATCCTTCAGTGACATATGAAAGATTTGATTCTGGCCCTTCAAGACCAAAATCATGGCTACTTGCCTATATCTCAACGTGCAAATGCAACATCTGTATATTGGGATATTCTATTATAAATTGTAAAACATCATCATCTACAAGAATCGATTACTTCATGAATGAATATTTGGTTGACAATTTGATATTAAACATCACTGAGTCGATGTTTAACTTTATATATGCTAGTTGAACCAAATCCAATAAAATAATAGAACGTGGAATTCTAATCTGCCTAACTGATGGGATGCTATATTCAATCGATCCGTTCTCAATAATAATATTTACACCAAAATATAGCAACACATAAATCTTATCCATTTTGAACAAATTTAGAAACTTTTGATGCAGAAAATTTGGATGCACCGAAAACATTGAAGAGAAAATATGTTGAAAGAATTCTAGTGTCAAAAACATAATATGCTCATATTATTTATACGAGTTTCAAATGGCAGCAAGTATGATTAATTTTCATTGGTGGCAACACGAGATATGATAAATATAAGTTAACGGGTGCATACGTCGAAGTGCGAATGGACATATAAGTTGACGGACGGGGACATGACAAATAATAATCACATGCCAAGGAGAGGGCGGCCACTCTTAATCTTAGGGGCCGCATGTTACAAAGGAGTGGCCGCCCACTGAATGAGTGAGGGGCCGCTACATCTACAAGCTACAACTCACAAAGTATATGCCACCATATCAAATGATGTTTTGAGGTATTTTCACAACATTCACATAACCAAAGTATTTTTGAAAATAAATTTTTTTTATATTTTTTTTTAAAAAACCTAAAACTTTAAACAATAAATGAAGCTATCATAAACTTGAATCGATTAAATTAATCAAAATAAATTGATTTTGATAAACTTCAAATAACTTGACCCGTAATTCGAAATTAAAAATGATCCATGATACAGATTTGTATATTGGTTAGCTGCTTTTAGTTTTTTTTTTTTTTTGTTGCTCGAGACTAGTAAAAATTTAAGTTTGGACATTTGATAAGTATGATTGCACTTATCTTTTTCAGGCTCTTAACATACATTTGTGTTAGTTTTAGAACGAAATTATGTTTTTGGTAGTGTTTATTTTATTTTATAATTATTCATGTAAAAATTAAGTTTATAGAATAAAGATATGTTAGGAAAGTTTTGAAGCAAAAGAAGTCCAAAAGTACAAGAAAATCATTGTAAAAAAATGCAGATTTTATTATAGTGGCGCCCCAACGCCAATGTTACATGAATTTTTAGCTTTGGGCAGAATGTTCAGCGTCGTAGCTCCCCTTTTGAGCGTTTCACAACACCGCCTGTCGTGAGGCCCATGATTTTTAGGCGACAATGGTTTTTTTTTTGAGCAATTATTATAACTACTTGAGGGTGAAAAAGACTTGAACACGAGATCTACGAGTTGTAATTGTGATGATGTCTGATGAGTTACAAGCCATCGGCGGCGAGAATGGTTTGTAAAGGCCAAACTAGCTCACTTTTCAAAGACAATAGTTATTTTGGTATTTAAGTAATTTATTTTGAACAAATATTTTTTAATTCTTTAAATTCTTATAATATTAAATTAAGATAATTTGTATAATGAACTTTCTTATAATATATACCAAATATTATTTAATACTATTATTATTAAATTTTCGTTTAGTTGACTTTCCTATTGGATGATTGGAAAGTAAATTGTAAATTGAGTTTTCAATTAACAAATAAATACGATTCTATAAAAAGAATTTCAATTTGAAATGAATTTAGATTCTATCTCTATTATTTTGCATCGGACAATGTGAATGAACTTTATCTTTTTAAACATTTCAAACTCAATTATTATTATTATTTTGATATATGAGGGAGTGGAGGGTCGAATACTCGATTTTATGCCTTAAGTGAAGATTAATGTCAACTAGGCAAAGGCAAGTGGCATATCAAATTATTTGAGAAAACGTATTAGCGAGTTATCACATTAAATATTATTAAATTAATTAAGGAACTCACCATCGAGTTTAACAAAAATTGGCTCTTATTTGGCAATAGAGAATCTTGTATATAATCGAAATTGTTGAACTCTATATATGGGGTTTTGGCAATGAAAGTTCCC
>CAJQUN010001739.1:0-47665 GCA_907163345.1 Haberlea rhodopensis
AGTAAGAAATCTAATGATATCAAAAGGTGGCTAACTTTTCAAAATATTTCGTGTAAAAGAAACTCCAGATGAATGAGAGGGGATAACATACCACGGCTCTGCTTCATCTCATCACGCATAAGATAGACATCTTCAACTCTACCATAAGGGAGAAAATCTGGAAAGAAAAATCAGTGGCAAATCACTCAGATGTTTCTCATTAACGTCCCAAAGAAACTCAAAATAACAAGTAATATCACTAGAAACTCTATCAAGCATTAATCCACTGACGAACTCCTCGTGAAATGAATAACTGCAGACTCAAACTGCGGATAGCACAAATACTCATTTCCCAACCTCGTACCCAGCCTACACCAAAAAAAGTTGAGGGAGTGAGGTTTAGTGAACCGTGTGTGTGTGGTGTGTGTTGGGGGGCGGGGGGTGGGGGTGGGAGGGTGGGTTCTTCCATCTCAGAGTCCTTAGAACATCAAGCATTCCCATTATCAATGAAGGAAGAAAAACAAGGTTATCTTTTTAAATAAAGATAAACCTAGCAACAGAACATACTTCTTCGATTTCCTTTTCGGTAGCATGTTTGTTCAATGACCCAACAAATAACTTGAACTCAGTTGCACCTGGAAAATGTCAAAAGGACCACAAGACGGCGATAGCAATCAATTCACCAACCATAAATAAAAGATATTCTGTAACAATTGGCAGCTAGTTTCAAGGGATAGAAGAAAATAAGGAAACAAAATTATCTAAGCATTATATATCAACAAATTAAAATATACAGAAATCATCGGTAAGTACCAAGACGCTCTCGCTCTCCATCCGCATATCTGACTTGTATAGGACCCAATCCCTGTATAACCCATGAATTAAACAAAAAGAGAGAGGAGCCAAAATGTCAGACAAAAATTGAGAATGAGAACATACCCCCGGTAGAGTATACTGGTTATGCAGAGCTCTGATGGCTCTCTCAGCCTCTTCGGAAGAAGCATATTTGATGAAACAGCATCCTGCATTAACCAAAAGTCAGTGTCCAGATGTTATCAAGACACTGTAGCTTCATCCCGGTTCAAGACACAGTCCCAGAAAACCATGGAAAGTAAAGCAAGAAAATTCGTTAAACAGCAATACCAATCCTTCCTACCATTCAGAGGCTCTATACTATCTAAAAACAAGAAACTAAGTCACAGAATCGTTTGTGCGACTAGTGACCAAACTAGAAAACACAAATAACTTAGATTTCCAACATAATGTCAACGACAAATCAATCCACGCCCATCAATACCACTATTCCAGCCATCACTTTCATTAATATATTATGCTTATGGTAGGTCTGCACCTTGTAGAATGGTCACCAACAATCTGCATTATTACAAGACTAACAAACTAAAGTACAATAAGTAAACTAATTTCAAAATATGTTAGGCAGTTTCTCAATACGACCAATACCCACAAACATTGAAAGGAATCACGGTTAAAAGTGTCAGTATATCGAAGTGAATTTACTTTTCTTTGAATGTCAAAAAAACCTAAAACACCTGATCAACCACAAGGTAATAAAGGCCCCTGGTATAAGAAACCAAACATTCCATATTACATCAAATAGTAGTAGATCCGAGGAAATAGATAGGGAACCAAAAAGACATCATTGCCAACTAGAATAATTAACAAGAATATTCTTGAACTCGGTAATTAATTAATTAGCTCCATTTAATCTAAATCAAACAAAATAAAGTAAACTCATCAAAAGAAAAAACAAACAAAGACAAAAGATACCAGATGCACATTTAGCCAACTAGATCAAAACCAAATCCAATTAACAGAATTAAATTACCAATTGCGTCTCATAAACATACAAATCCATTCACCATCAGTGTAAATTCAATTTGACAGGATTCATGGTCAATTCAGTATGCTTTACAATGCACCAACACTACAATAACATAGTTTACTGGAAAAGACCCACAATATAACATTATGCTTAGGCAGCCCATTCAACAGAAAAATCAAGTCCGACAACAAGACCACAAAATAATGATTTACAACGTAAATAACTTTATGAACCAAAAAAAAAACATAAAAAAAAAAACAGCCGATGATAAGTTTATAGACCCATCCAGCAGAAGAATCAAAGTGTTCCAGTCCAGTATCAAGCCCACGGAAGAATGCTTCACAACATAAATAACTTTATGAACCAAAAATAAATAGCCAATGATTAGTTGAATATAGACCCATCGAGCAGAAGAATCAAAGTGGTCTAATGAGAATGACAGAAGTGAATAGAGAATTGTTTACAAGCTATATGTCTCTACATTCCAAAAGTAACATAAAACCAAGCACGACGACTTTTCGTGATCATCAAATGCACATTACACTAAAAAATTGAAGAATCTAAAGTTTAATGAACAAAGTAACTTCTCTCCATTCTTAAATAACGTCAGAAAGATTAAGAACAATAAGCTGGAAGGAAAGACAAAAGGAAATAGAAGAGTAAATGCAGGCTAAAAAGATCAAATGAAAGTAATAGAGCAAGATCCAGTATCACCATGCCGCTAAATTCATTCTACCGCAAAATGAAATGCAGAATGCATATCCAACAATATATTTAAACATTCACAATAACTTGATGTGGCATGAGAAGAAACTAAAATTATATATCAAGTCATCTTATGAATAAATTAAGAACTCTGTAAGTAATACATCTGACATTGCTGAATACTGAAGCTTTTGGAGTTGCTCGATTTCGCTACACATTAATTATGTTTGCATCAAGTAAATGGATCTTTGCTCAGAATTGAGGCATAAATGGAAACACACGCCCACATGACTAAATGCCAAACAAACTCAGCTTTCGCAGTATCATGAGAATAAAAAGTAGAAAAATGCATCTAGTGGCATGCAGAAGTGGTCAATTCAAAGTACATCATCCATACATCTACGTAATTCCATCATCATTCCACCACCACAGCTAACATCACGCCAAATTATCAAATACGTAAAGTTGAAGAGCCGACAGATTCGTTCGTATTTAGGACATATAATGCATCAAAGAACTGATTAAGCAGTGAAGCCAAATCTGGAATTAGCAGCTAGAGCTAAACCCTGGCAGAATCCCATTATCAAGTTCAAATCAATCCATCACAACAAACAGAACTTTCACAAATACACGTCCATCATTTGAAGTTAAAACATGAAGCAAAATCCCAAAAACAAGTTCCACTTGAATATTATAATGCAAACATCATCAAAAAGCATGACAAAGGGAAAAAATTGCTCTAACACGAAAAAATGGACTTAGTTATCAAGTACACAAACTTTAGATATGCTCTTCCATCAACATAATTTAGAACCACGACACAGATATTTTGACAAGCATTAATTTCCTCGTGAGTTCAAAACCTTATGTAAACGAGATTTAGGATACGGTTGGTATGCAGCATCTACAAAAACTAAACAAAAGTGTCTGGCATAGACATACACCACCGCAGTATCATTTTTCTAGAAATAACCGAAATTGCGGATAAAACAACAGAAATAGGATAAAAATTTGGTCACAACCATAGAGCTGATAGAAATATGAGTTGCATTACTTGGACATCTAAAATATGGAGATATGTAGAAAGTAAAATGTAAAAAGGACCCAACCTAGCTGCATCACCATGAGTATCAACTATCAAGGCAAGCCAACTACTTCTATCATTCTCAAATTAAAACACATCTCAATAATCAGTCGCATTTCCTAAAATACAACCAACCGAAATGTGCTATTAAATGCCAACAGGTGCGAAGGTAGCAACCATAATAGAATAATTGCAATCTCAATCCTTAGATAACAAAATCAAGAGAACCATAAAATCATCCAACTTTCCTAAGCATCTTCCAAAATCTAAACCCTCTTTGTAAAGAATCACACCGCCTACATGCATCCAAGTGGGAAGACTACTTAAATTTCAAAACAAAGAATTCTAATACCATTTGGTGATGAATTAGCATCAAATTGTTATTCCTATTGACATACAACAGATTGTTTCACACACGTTAGGAAAAATCAAAATGTTCTCTCCTAGATTATGCCACAAATGAGAGTGGCAATAAAAGCAAACACTAATTCCTCTTCTCAGTCAATAAACATGGTTTGATTCATGGTAATTGTGCTTCCTTCTCGGATGATGGAGTTTGAGCAGGAAAGATAGGGAGAATAAACAATTGTTGAGAAACATAAGGTTATGGTGACTTCCTTCAGCCCCTCAATGAACCTGAAAACACATATTCACACAAATTATAAACGATTAAAATTGAGCAATTGCACATACCTTGTTGTCCTCCAGTCCTCTTATCCTTGATTAAGGCGACCTCCAGAACACGTCCATGTTTGTCAAACAAAGGTCGTATCTAAGATGATTCGATGAAAAATAAGAACTACAAGCAATAAAAACAAAAAAGAAAGTCTAATAATTGACTAGACAATTAAATGCATCCCACTAAAAAGTAAAATGCCCGTGTTTCTTCATCTTGTCAGTCTAAACACACCTGCAGACTGCAGTCTAATATCATATGAAAAATTTAACAAAGCAAATGAAAATGCCATTAAAAACAAATATTTTCTCCTTGTACGTCAAGCACTGCAAATACTATGAAAAATTAGTAATAAATCACACTACTATTCTGCATCTGTGTGCTATTAGAATCTATTTATAGAAGAAAACGATAGAAAGGACAAATCATTGAGCCAACAAACCTCTTAAAAATCATGACCAAGTTTAAAGTTGGGAATTTGTGATAAATTATAATTTGTCAACACACAAACTTACATCTACTTCAGTAGCTGTCCTCGGAACAGATCCAACAAAAAGCTTGACAAAACTACCTCCATCAAAACGGTCTGAAAATAAAAGACAGGTAAATGCATCTTATATGATTTAGCTATCAGTTGTATCAATGTGAACAAAGAAAAATAACTAATAAAAAGAATGCCATAAAACAAATCAAATAGACTACAAAGCAGATTCAAATAGGTAAAAGTTACTTTATATACTACATTTTCAAAGTTTAAAGCCTACAAACAATGTACCATGGTATCAAAACATAAACTGTAGCACTTATTAATAGAAACAACTCATTGCAGGGTCGATACCTAACGAAAGCACATGGAAACAGCAAAACTCCAATCTTGAGCTATATTCAGCTAATTATACTATGGTCATTCTGTGCAAGCAACTATATTACATGCTGGCAACCACATCTATCCTAAACAACTTATTCTGCTGTCGATCTATACAAGCAACTAGCCAACCAAAACCAGAGTTTTTAACCTATAAATTAGGATTGACTTAAATCTGAATTTTTGAAGTACCTGGAGACCTTTCTCTACCATAAAAAGAATATCCTCGCTTCTGTCCTGAAAGAGAGGGTGGTGTTCCGCGGTTATTGTCCAAACCAAATCCTCCATCATCCCTACCCACTGATTGAAACATTTCATCACCAATGCCCTTGACACCACCCACAGATCTAAAATTGTTAGCATCACCATCCATTGGCCGAAACTTTCCAACATCGTCCCCACCACCACCCCTCGATTGAAATCTTTCACCATCAATCCCACCACCGCCCATTGAACCAAACCTGACACCATCGCGCCCATCACCACCCATTGCTCCAAACCTTTCACCATCGCCCCCCACCGCTCATCCGATGAAACATTTCACCATCACCCCCACCCACTGATCGAAACCTTTCACCATCAGCCGCACCCATTGGTCTAAATCTTTCACTCCCACCACCACTCACTGGTCCAACGCTTGTACCATCAGCCCCACCCCCAATTGCTAGAAACTCTCCTCCAACAGCACCTCCAATTGGTCGAAATCCTCTGCCGCTGCTCCCCATCGGCAGAAATCCTCCACCGCTTCTCTCACCACCAACAACCGGTGGGAAATCCCCAACTTTATCACCAATTGGTCTCAATCCTCCACCAAATCCGCCATCACCACCACCTTGTGGCAAAGGGTGGCGTGGAGAACTATCAAAAGGCCTACGATCTTCCCTCGCGTCACCACCTGTGCTAAATCCGCTTTGATAAGTAGAATTACCACGTCCTCCAACTCCGCCGCCACCTCTATAGTTCTCCTGACGATAGGCGTAACCTGGAGCGTCGCCTACGCCGTGTCTGATGATATCATTGTAATTATGGGAATCATCGGAGTTACTGATGAATCTATTCCCAGCTCTATGCCTGTCAAAATTATCCATCAACGACAGAAACCTAATTAATTTCAGAAAGTACACAGAATTGAAGAGAAACCCCAATTTGATGCCCTAATTCTGAACGAGTTGAGATAGTAAGATCTGTACGAGCATGTTGACTCGGATAAGTGGGCTTTCAACCATTCTTCCACAAAAGCAAACGATTTTATTCAGAGAAAATGATTTGGAATCAAATATTTAAAATTCATGGATTTAAAATGATAAGTAGCTTATTATTATTTCAAATACATTCAAAATATTAAAAAATGCATTGAAAAAGAAAGGAGATTTGAAATATCTACATCAATTTTTTAGCTAAACATAAAAGAGGATTTGAGTTAAAATTAGAAATACATTCATTTTAATTCCTTCAATCTAAACACAACCTAAATGGATTAGGGAACAGGGGCTCGAAAAGCTCGCTCGATTTCCACCCCAACTTAGTCATGACATGATGAAATAATAATATTTAGTCTAAATATTTTATTCGATTGTTCCATAAGCTCTAATAATTTATTAATAGTATAGTTATATATTAAATAATATAATTTAAGGATTTTAAGCGTTTTATTTTGAAACAATAGTTTGAATAAGTGTAAATATACTTGAACATTTTGAGAAAGGCTTGAGCTGGAGTCCAAATTCGAGTCAAAATATTTAAATATTCGATCTTCGAATTTGAGCCTTAAATTTTCTTGATATTGAACTCGATTCGTTCAGTTTTATACATATACTCAGAACCCAACTTATTTTTATTTAAATAATATTATATATATTTATACGGTATTAATATTACACCAATTGTAGACAATATTTCATTCGGATAACTGGATTAACTTACCAAACAATAAATATAAGGGCTAATTATATTATACATATTTGTAAGAGAAAATGAAGCAGATGATTTCATTTCATACCTTAATTATTTTGAATAAAATTAATGGGATATTGAAAAACAAATTGATATAATCATATTTTAGTTGTTATAAGATTTTCTTTAAAAACTTTTAATATATCAGACCTATTACAAGCATCGAGAGTCGTTTTCTAAATAGTTTATAAATTTTACTTAATAAGTTCTTGATGTAATAGTTCATTTAAATTGTGTTTGGAGGTATTTAAAGGATAATGTAATTTGATCTTGCGTTTGTATTTTTTACGATTTTTGTCTTTCATATTCCAAACATTTCAGTCTTATTCTCCTATTTTTTACTCTTTTGGTACTTTTTGTGTATGATGTTGAAATGATATCGATGTGGTGCTGATGTGCACAATGAAACATCGATACTCCAACGAAAAAATATAAAATTGCAAAAAAAACAAAGAAATAATAAAATTGCAAAAATATGAATATTAATGACTAAAACACAATTTTGACAATATATATCACCAAATCATAAAAAAGCAAATATACAAGACATTATAATTTTCCAAGCAAATCCTTTCAAAATAGAGTAATACTTGGCCGACATTTTAAAGCAATTGAAAAGTGAAAAATTAGAATTTCAGTAGAAAGACAAAGCGTAGGCAATGGGTGTTCCAATAACGTTTTATTTTTCAAAATTAACAAAATATATATCATATTTTATAATATAAACGATAATAATATATTTTGCCTCCTTTTAATTTAATTTTAAAATAAGAATGAAAAACAATAGGGATTAGTACAAAAAAACAATAGGGATTAGAGTTTCACTCTCAAAATATGAAGAATGAAGACGAGTGGAAACTCCCAGTCATACATGAAATGAAAAGCGTATTTGTGGAGGTACGGATAACTCATAATTTGTGACTGTTATTCCAAAAATTTACCACATTGCAATAATAAATAAATATGCAAAAAATTAATGAAACACCAGATTTTTACGTGAGAAACCTCCCAAAACGAAATGAAAAACAACTGGATCTAGTCCAGTATAAATTTTATACTATCAATATCCATATCTTACAGTGTTTTGGTAGGATAAAAACATAAACAAAATGAAGGGAAAAAGTGTTATGGGAGAGAAGTAATGACGCCAAGATGAGAGAATGATAATGCTGTCTTCTGCCATGTTTTTTATCTTGGAAATAGTTATTGAAGGTGTGCATACGCATGTGTTATGAGGTATACATATTGCCACGTATAACACTACTCTCCATCTCTAATCGAGCTAGAGGGCAACTCACTATCTCGACTCCAATATTAAGCAAAAATCGTCTGTGTGTCATTCTTAAAACATTTGAATGTCAAATGTTGAATCCATAAAATATAAAGCCACAATGTAACATGAATTAGCATCGACTCATACTAAGATGGATTAGTTTCAAGAACTGAATTGAACTGAGGTGTGGAGCTCAACGTTGTAATACGTTGTGTAATCGGAATAATTATGGTGATGAGAGTCTGTTGTCATCATAGCTCATAAAATATTCTTCTCGCCCCTACCATAGTAGGTCAGATGAAATCTCTCAAAGAAATTGGTTCGGTATATCCTTGGTAATGGGAGATCGACATAACTGTATCTGGCCACACTTGGCATAGAAGTGATCGAGAAGCCAAAACTGACTGTTGCGCCCAAACGTCACCACGTGACGTCATTTGTATAAATTTTTTGGCATAATCTCTCGTAATTGGACCTTCCAACAATACCACAAACAACATATGTATATACACATATACATACCCGTAAATACAAATGACATCTCCCCAACTAAATATGACATCAGTCACATGCACCAACACAGAATAACAAAATCATAGAGTAATGCATACAGACCATATACAAATATAAACCAGCTCACAGGCGAGCCACAACTAGTTTAAACATACATATTATCCTATGACAACTTCATTTTAAGTGACAAGGACTTATACATCTCAAACTCAAAGGCTCCTAGTCCTGTTTCCAACTCTAACGTCTAGGCATGATAGATGTTTCAACAGAAACAGCCCACAAAATGGGTGAGCACACACACCAACAGTAATAACAGCATAATCATAAAGATATAGTATCAACAGTATAAATTACTGAAACGTAACAGAAATACTCATTGAAATCAATAATCATAATATGAGAATTTCCTGACTGTTTCGTTTCTGTAACTCAATCTCCCAAGCATCAAATTGAAATTCATTAATCATCACATCAATCATATCCCATCCGATATACAAATCGATATAGTGGCAACACCGAACTAACTATACCACATTGTCGCATCATCATTGCGACCAATCGTATATAGTCGGTATAGTGGCAACATCAAGCCTATTATATCCCATCATCACTCCCCTACTACTGCGATACAGTCATCAATAACAATAATAATAACACGTCGCTCATTCCAGCGACCCTCAATATCATTGTTCATTTACAATCATCAATATATCATAATCAACATCAATATGAATATCAATACATGCTCGTACGTCAACACGTATCTGATAGTCAATAATCAAAATAGGTTATTCCTGACGTCCCGAGGCTCGTGAAGTATATATAGCAATTTTAACAATTCAATATCAACTCGTTACAATAACATCAACATAAATATAGCCTCTAATCATATTTTAACGAACCTTGATTCATAATTAAATCATCTAAATTGTGAAATGACAACAATTAACGCTTTTCACCTGAAATTATAAGTTCCAATATATTTACTACACAAAAATAATTCATTTAGAATTAATTCCACCAAATATCAAAATTTGCTAATTATTCAATAATTCAAAACTCGATCACTTAGTTATTTCGACTCCAACTAAACGTACCGGTATATTTAGAATTCAACAATAGTCAATAATACACCATTTTTAACTACCACTATATAAATTAGCTGAATAAAAACTAACACCAAAATACGAAATACCAGTGCCAGATAGTATCCCTTACCTCGCTGATTCCGAATATATAATTGATTTTATCTAAACCCACCAGATCAACAATATCAATTTTATTTGTAATCATTGAAACCCTCGTCTCTCGACTATGTTGCTCTCTCTATTCTTTCCAAATTCTGAATTCTCAATTACACACTTCATACGTATGTTTAGACATATTTATATATAATATAATATTCATTACTTAATAATAAATTATTATGTAATATTAAATTAACACTCATTACAATACAGATAATGATGTTTCTTGCAGCTGTCTTTTACCTTATCTAACTCCCCTTTCCTGAGAATCTTATCAACATGAAAGCTGTAACTCTTTCTTTTATCTTCACGTGGCATATTGAATCGCCTAATTTTGACATCTTAGTCAAAAGTTATGGCCAAAATATTAAATCATATTACAATAAATAATTTATTATTCATCGACTATTCAATAGGACCCCATGCTTACGTCATAATTATCAATTAACAATTATATGGCTTTTTTACAGGCATCACATTGACTAAGGTGATCGTAAATCCCAAACTAACCTGAACCGATGGAGATGATCGAGAATCCTGAATTGACCTGAACTGACTAAGGTGATCGAGAATCCGAACTGACCTGAACTGATTGAGATGATCGAGAATCCCGAATTGACCTGATCTGACTGAGGTGATCGAGAATCCCTAATTCACCTGAACCGAGTGAGTGATCGATAATCCTGAACTCACCTGAACTGACTGAGATGATCGGGAATCCCTAACTGATCTGAACTGAGTGTGTGACTGAGAATCCCTAACTCACCTGAACTGAGTGAGGTGGTCGAAAGTCCCAAACTGACCAGGAACATCATCATGTACTGATCTCTCATAACTCTCGCAAATATCTCATCGTGCCCGAGATGATACCTCGGACCGATTTCTCATGACTCTCATAGCTCTCATCATATCCGGGATGGTACATTGGCCCGCTCTCCATGACTTTCACAGCTCTCATCGTATCTAGTATGATACCTCGGCCCGATCTTTCATGACTCTCATAGCTCTCCTAGTATATATAACAATTTTGTATACTTCAAATATTTGGTTTACCTAGGTTATTTTCATAAAATCATGTAAAAAAATTAATTTAATTAAATGGAACATAAGATTTATGATTATGATACTTTAAAACTATAGAATAATTATAAAGCTGGAAAGCTTATTATGTATACAAGCAACAAATGTTTATTTTAAATATTCGATTTAATTATATTTTTTTATAAAATTATGTAAAAGAATTAATTTAAATAAATGAAATATAAAATTTATTTATAATATCTTAAAATTATGATGAAGGATAGATATTGAAAAAGAAAAAGAATTCTTGTTTTCAAATCAAAATTTCACCATTTTTGAGTGGATACGAGTTAAATATTTCAAATCTCTTAAAATCTCTCCATTTCTAAATTCCGTTTTAAAATCTTGACCAAACAACTATCAAATGACATATTTTTTGGTTGTCAGAACAGGCAAACACACGGTAAGTAGTTCCTAGTTCCCGCTTGTCTTTTGTGCACCGTTGCAATACAAAATCAAGAAACCCCGTTCAAATAATTGGGGATATCTGCATCCCTTTGAATTTTTTCTCTCAACTCCTGAACCGCAAACCCCGCTCTGCACACCGCATTTTAAATATAAGTGTCATTTTGTCTCCAAGTTCTTGATTCAGTTTCGGTTCAAGATTGCCAGCTATGAGTACCACTGTTGTGCGTTGAATTTGTGCCCATCACTGATAAAGAAATCCACGTTTTTGGCCAATTTAACACTTCGTTTATTTGGGTTTGTTAGATGGCTCTCGCTATCTCATTTTCAGGCCTCCTTTTGCACTACTGAACCCGAATTTCAGAGATACTGTTGGCACAGTTGCGTGCCCATTATCTGCATTGCACACAATGGAGATTGAAAGATCAGTTTCTCTGCTTCAGGTATAAATGTTGGTGTGTATCTGTTTCTTTTTGCGAATTAATCAGATTTTGGTTCTTGGGATTGTTTTTCTGGACATTCTTGTAGTTTTTCCCTTTTCTTTCTAATGGTTTATGAGGCTATTTACTTCTTGAATATAGTTTTTATATAAATTTCTATTTTGGTTTGTAAAAACTATTAATTTTAGTTGATAGCATTCTTTTTCTCGATCATCTTAAATGTAGTATATGGAGGATGAGGGTTTGGTGCCATCTGAGAACGAAGAAATCAGGAGAAGAAGCGTCATTGTCAAGCTCAAACAGGTATTCTTTCTTAACTTGTTCCTAAGAATGAATTTTAATTTTCATATGTATATTGTTTCTGTGTATCATTTTTTTATATGTATATTGTTTTTGTGTATTTTGTTTTCATACTCAAATAGTAATTTTGATCATAAAATGATTTCTAAGTTTGAAACATTTGTTGCCACATGGTGATTGACTTAGATATGCGGCTTTAGAGTTTTTCTAGGAAGTGCAGTATTAATCAAAATGTGTTCAAGCTGTGATGCATAAAGTTTGAAGGACCATACTATGAGAACTATTTAGCTGTGGTGCAGACTGACACAAAAGTGAAGTTTTTTAATGTAAATTCAATCAGTTGTTATATTGACATGCGACGAACTAACAGGATTGGAATTGGTCGAATCAAAACCAAGTCGATTTACTAGGAAAAATGTTAATAGAATTAGTTTGAAAATATAAACATAAACTTCAGTTTGTCAGTTCTTTGTCGTCCCCAATCCTCATTTTCTGTCTCTCTTTCCTGATTGTCACATTTCTTTTCACAAATACATTCATAATTATTTCCTTTCTCATTGGTCATGGTTAAATCTTTTTCATTTTTCCAAAGCTGTGTTCCCTGTGTTTTATGCGACTTGGACAGCACGAGAATTCTCTTCAAAATTATTACAAATTGAATGAGTTTAAACTGCCTAGTTAGAGGAAGTCCCTGACTTTGAAGCCTCATAGAAAATCACTAAATATAATGTTTTTGTTTCTCACAGATTGTGATGGAGTGGGCTAAGAGGATTGCTTACCAGCGCCGACTTCCAAAGAGTTGTATTAGGGCTGCTTCCGCCACAATAATGACCTATGGATCATATGGCCTTGGAGTAAGAAACACTCCATTCTACTACACCTTTAGTGACATTTCTTAGTAATTTTTCCTTTCAAATTCTCACTTAGTATACAGGCACGTACCTTCATAATACCATCAACAAACAATTACCAGACAAATTCTTCTGGTTCTAAATTACAGATAGACTTCATATTATTTTGCCTTTTGCATTCTGCCTATTCTAATTTGGTGGTGTTAAATCTTGTTGGTATCCAGGTCCATAATCATGAGTCTGATATTGATGCTTTGTGTGTTGGACCAGGCTTCACTACTATGGCAGTAAGCCATTCTCATCCTTGGTTGTAAACTATTGCATCACATGTTATTTATCCTTCTTTTCTTTGTCACATTTGTAGGAGGATTTCTTTATCATTCTACTTAACATGCTCGATAGTAAACCTGAGGTTTCTGAGATCTACTGTGTTAAGGATGCCAAAGTTCCTCTCATCCGATTCAAGTTTGATGGGGTCTCAGTTGATCTTCCGTATGCTAAGTTTCATGGAATATCTGTTCCTGAGGTGGGCTTTTGTCACATTCATTTGATTTTAGAGTGAGTTGAAGGTTTACAATATATTCCTCTAAAAAATTATGGCTGTTTATTTGCTGAATGTGTTATTTGTAGGATTTGTATATATCCAACCCATTCATTTTATTTAATATGGATGAGATAAGTTGGAGAAGTTCGTCAGGTGTACGAGCTAATAGAGTCATTTTTCAACTTGTGCCAAACCTAGAGGTATATTGTGCCTTTTTTTTTATAACAAAAATTCAATCTTTTCATTCACTGCAGCCGCAGAGTTCAGAATCTCCTGTCAATTTTGCACACGATGTGTTTGTCTTGAAACATTTGAAATTTCTGTTATACTATTATTGTGTTTGTTTGTGTTTTTTTTAGACTTGGATTTCAAATTCTTCTCCCTCCATTTTATGCATTTGTATCAAGCATTATTATCAATTCAAATTCCTCCACGCAAATCAAATCAACCAATCCAAATGCAACCTAATGTTTTTCAAATCCCATTACATCTTCCAGCTTTTTGTTGTCTTTTAAGAAGCCACTTTTACAGTAGAGCTAGTCAAGAATGCAGCAAGAAAATGCCACCATTTTCGATACTTTGGTTTTTTTTTTTTTTTGCGTAAATAGTGCTCTCCCACAAACTTTTCATGGTATTGTGTTTAAAAGAAGGCAAGGACAATTTTTGTCTTGATAAATACTTGATATTTCTTACTATATTTGCTAAAAGTGCTTGACAACCTCTTTTGCTTTTTACTTGATTCTATGTAGACATATCAGTCACTCCTACGCTGCGTCAAATTTTGGGCTAGGAGGCGAGGCATATATTGCAATGTATGGACTTCATTCTAAGTTATGGATAACAGCATTCCCAAATTTTTCCCTTCTAATTTGTCTCTTCTTTGAGAGTGAGGACTTTGTTTCATCATTTATGATCATATTAATTTTATCTGATAATTTGTCACAGTTACTCGGATTTTTCGGAGGGATTCACTTGGCAGTCCTTGTGGCATTAATATGTCAAAGACATCCTGATGCCTGGCCAAGTGCTCTAGTTTCAATTTTCTTCAAGACATTTGCCGTCTGGCCGTGGCCAATACCAGTAATTTTATTTCCTGGAAAAGTGCCAACAGATTACCTTCCTATTGAAAGGTCTCTAATGCCAATTCAGCTACCATGTAGCCCAAATGAATATTGCCATTCTAACATAAATACGAGTACATTCAGCCGAATCCGAGAAGAGTTTCGACGTGGACACAACTTGACAAAGGTTCGAAATAGCTTCTTGACTGATACAACATGCTATTAAGTTGAACATCGGCCTATTGTTTTATCTCTGCTCCGAATACCAGAGCTTTTGTTACTTTGGTCAAGCTAACTGCTTTTACAATTTTTTGCGGGGATACAGGATGTCCTGAGCCCAAATTTCTGTTGGAAGAGCTTATTTCAGCCATTTTCTTATGCATACAACTATGCCCGATTTTTAAAAATCCATCTTTCATCGTCTCATCGAGACAAGTTAGGAGAATGGATAGGTTGGGTCAAGTCTCGATTCCGCTGCCTTCTAGTGAAGGTAAGATACTGATTTGCTCTTTAGTTGTCTATGCTTTTAACTCCCTACTTATGTTGGCTAGTGTCTGAAAATGCTACAATGTCCTATTCTCTTGAAATACAAAATTTCATGCTTGACAGTTGGAGGATCTGCTGGGATTCTGTGATCCCAACCCCACAGAATACGTAGATGCTACGTTACACGTTCCACATACGGTGTTTTTTTGGGGATTGAAGGTTGCTAGAAGTCATAAGATCGACGTGCATGCTATCAAGGAAGAGTTCCTGAAGAACATCAACTCTGGCCGCGAAGCTCCTCTTGGAAAGATCGAGTTATCGGTGGTGAAAGCTTCTGAAATAATTGATATGGACGAACCCCGAGAGAACTGAGGTATGCTGCTGGGTTTCAGATGGCAATGGACAATGAATACCAGTTTACTCGAACCATATATGCCTTAAGAGTAGGTGGTGTGCTGGATAGATGTGGGAGAGTATAGTTTTGTTGAGACAACTACATTTGTTTTGTTATAAAAAAAAAACCTGAAGCTACATTCCTTTTTGTCTAGTTTTCTGAGAAACTACAGGAGCAACGAAGAAAGGCTTCACACTTGAATATATTCTGTTCTGAATGAAGGGAAAGGCCGAGTAATGGAAATTAGCAATTGTATTTTCCTAGGACAATGGAAATATATTCAAGAAGAAGAAAATAAAATGCAAATGGTCAACCAATCAAAATCAGAATTTGAAATAAAACCATTTAGAAAAAAACTCAGTCGTATCCATTTAAATAAAAACATTAAAAAAAACTAAGTTTCAACCTCTTAAACGGCTTTCGAAGGATTTGAAATACTTTGTTTTAATTTGGAAATAACTCAAAATTGAAATTTAGAGACTTCAAATCTATGGACATTAGCCAAAAAATTTGAGGGTGTATTTGTATTGAGGGATTTGAAGTTTTTGATTTCAAATTAATTAAGTTGTTTGAATGAATTTATATTAAGTGTGTTTTAAATCTACGTCTTTTGTAAAATATGTATCATTTCAAATCTAATTCTCAAATCAAATGCATAGATTCAAATGAAATACATACAAACTCAACCTTCAAAATCCACTGCACGTATAAAATACCCACTTGGGATAATACAAACAACGGGAATATACCAAACAAATACAAAATTCTGTGCAAATTCGAACAAAAATTTGGCAGATCGAAAATTTTCTATACGTCTTTAGAACTTCCCAGTTGGAATTAAACAAGACAAAAATGGATAAACCAACTAGAAGAACTATATTTGATTCATAAAGTACAACCACAAAATATGAAGAAACAACATAGCATGGCAGTTAAGGCTATGGATTCAAACACGGTGATTAGAGCCCACACCACATTTTCAACAACGGACGATGAATCGAACCACCGGAAGTTGAGTGAGGTCCAGGCGGCGGTGAAGTAGGAGAAGTTGAAGTCCGGCAACCGGAACACGGATGTATTTGTGGAAAGATCAAACTCCGGCCACCGGAGAGCTGACCAGTGTCGCCTTAATTCTGAGCTCATTCCAAACTCTAATTGTTAAATGATAGACTTCGGAAAATTAGACAAAATTGTGATCGAATTTTCTTTGTTTATTCATAATTTGAAGATTGAATTATCGATTGGCTGATGTTTGTGGTCGTGATTGTGATTGTTATTCTTATTATTTATTTTTTACGACGGGACCTGGACGCTATTTTTTGGGTATATGCTAAGTAAACCTATTATGTTTGTGTAATTGCTTGTAAACTAGGATACACGGACACTGACATGACAACATATACACGACACGACACAACACGAACACGGCGACACGAATTTTCAAATTTTTTAGGATATGACGCTGCTGCTAGCTGGAACATGTCTATATAGTTTTATATTTTTATATATATTATACATATAATATATTATAAAATATTAAAATTCACATTTTTTAAATTCTAAAACTATATAAAAACAATAGAAATATTCATACTAAATTCAAGAAGCGTATAAATAAATGTCACTAAAATAATAATATCATATATACAAACACCAAAGGCATATTACTTCAATTAACATAAAGTTTAACAAAAACGTCTAAATAAAAGATAACATCAAATATATTCTTACATAATTCAAGAAGCGTATAAATAAATGTATTCACTAAAATCATCATAATATCACTAATAATAGCATCAAATGTGTATTACTTCAATTATCATAAACAACCAAATTTCATTTTAGTCAAAAAAAATTAGTACAATTATCATTTTTGTGTCGGACACGGCTCTCAGAAGTATCCGACATGGGTGCCCGATTTTGTTTTTATTTTTAAATTACGTGGCGTGTCCGATACATGTCCGCGTGTACGAGAGGTGTCAGTGTCCTGGAAGTGTCCGACACTGCACCAAGTGATTTTTGAGAGTGTCTGTACATCATAGCTTGCAAACCACGCCAACCAAGTAAACTGCATTAGGCAAGCTCGGTGCAACATGCTCGACCGAGAAATGTTGGTAGGAAAAATCGAACTCGTAACCCCAAAAGTATTAGATTCAATATAATGAACCATAAAGAACTCGAAATATTTCATATATGGAGCAGAGTAAACATATTACAGTAGAGAAGAAAATGAATTTGATAACTTGTATTGTACATCAGGAAAGCTATTTACGTAAGTTCTAAGGGACGTTGTTTGCAATTTACTTATACAGTGGGGAGGGAAATAATATCTTAATTAAACTAACCTAACTAACTTGACTGATAACTAATTTCACTGCAATTGAAACTGATCTTGATCGACTGCTTGGTTATCTTGCAATGTACTGGTTCGGTCATCTGTGATTGGATCTTGATAGCCTCCCGCGAGATGAATATTAAAATTTTTCATGTTCATCTCGAAACTGAAGAAATTAAACAGCTGAATTCCCAAAGGTTTAGTCACCATTTGCTTGGTGGCAGGAATGTGTATGACCTTTATCAATCCATCTTGAATCTTTTCCCTTACTAGATGGTAATCGATATGTATGTGCTTCGTCCTTTCATGAAAAAACGAGATTGTTAGCAATGCAACAAGCATAGTTGCTATCTGTGTAAATTAAAATAGAAATTGATGTGAAATATTGAAGTTATTTAATAAGTATAGCAGCCATTGCACTTCACATGATGTTGAAGCTAGTGCCCTATACTCGGCTTTTGCCGAGGATTTACTCGCGGTCGGTTGTTTCTTGGACTTCAATGATACTACAGAATCACCTAAGAATACTGCATAACAATGACACCCGTTCTGGTGCATAGTCTAGTGTCTATGCACCCCGCCCAATAACTGTCATTGTAGGCTTTGAGATATAGGAGAGATGACTTTGATAAGAATATGCCTTGCCTCGAGTGGATTTGAGGAATATCAGAATTCTGTGTGCTGCATAAAGATGAGACTGAGTTGGTTTTGACATAAACTGGCTGAGGTTTTGTATGCTAAAAGCTAGATCTGGTCTCGTGATTGTAAGGTATAAAAATCTTCCAACCAATCTTCGAAATGAAGTGGGATCTGTTCATAAGTCACTTCCTTGTGAAGTCAATTTCAGAGAGGGGTCCCATAGGAGTTGAGGAGGGCTTGCATCCTAGATAGCCTTCATCATGTAGAATGTCCAAAGCATATTTCCTTTGGCATAGGTTGATTCCTTCTGGTGATCTAACAACTTCCAGTCCTAGAATGTACTCGAGGTGTTTTTTATTATGAATTTAGCATCAAGGTGATTTTTAATTTCCTCAATTTTCATCATATTGTTCCCTGCTATTATGATGTCATCTGCATCGACAAATAAAGCAGTGAAATGATATTTGTTAGATAATGTGAATAAAGAAGAATCAAATTGAGATTTAGAAAACCCACATTGAAGTAAACAAGTTGTTAGCTTGGAGAACCACCGCCTAGAGGCCTGTTTTAAACCGTATAAGCTTCTGATTAGCTTGCAAACTCGATTGTCATTTGAGTGACAATAGCCCGGAGGTGGAGACATGTACACCTCTTCATCCAAATCAAGACATGTGCATCGGGATAATCGTCTACTAAGGTAAGAAAATATTTATGTCCACCATATGAACGAATAGAGAAAGGCCCCATATGCAGGGGCGAACGTACATGTGTCCGAGGGGGGGCAGCTGCCCCCCCCCCCCCCCCCCTCAAAAAATTTAGTTATTATATATTTGTTACTGACAGCTTGCAAACCATTGTCCATGGTATAGTGGTGCGTGCATTTATTTAATCCAGGAAGTTCCGAGTTCGAAACTCAAGAGAACCATCTTTTTTTCATTTAGTCAGTTTCCTCGTTTAAATTAATTTGTTTATATATATATATATATATATATATATATATATATATATATATATATATATATATATATATATATGTTACTAGCACTTTAAACAATCTTAGTTCGATGCTCTATCGGTGAGGACTTTTCGCATGAGATTAGGGATCCGGGTTCAAATCCTTTAGGGAACACTTCTCCTATTATTATTATTATTATTATTTATTATTTATTACTCCTCTTGATGCAGATTTATGGCCTTCCAAGCTAAACATTATTTATTTTTCCCAAATAATTACATATTTTCAAAAAAATACATCAATTTCTCACATAATTCAAATTAATAAATTGTGTAATCAATAAAAAAATGAATTAATTTTTTTATAAAATGATTTTTGATGGGATATAACACTAGTCCGAAATTTTTAGGACTAATTAAATACATGGACGTCATGTGCTGTGCGAAATTTTTTTTTGCCCCCCCTCAACACGCGGGCTAGATTCGCCCCTGCCCATATGTCACAGTGTTTCGTTTCAAATGCACAATATGTAACACAGGTGCTAATAGGGGATGTCGGCCTCTCTTACTTCGAAAAATGGCAAACATCACAAGGAAGCTTTGCTTGATTATTATTACAAGTAAGATGTAGGCATGCTATCAAAGACAAGCGACAAAATAAGTGTTCTAGTCTAAGGAGCCACGTATTATTCATATCAGAAGAAGACACAGAGTTTGAAGAAGCTATACAATGTTTTCCAAATAAAATAAGATGATATAATCCTTCGTGAATATCAGCAAAACCAGTCACTTTCTTGGATATCATGTCATGTAGAAAACACTGATTAGATAAAAAATTTAAGAGCAAAACAATTTTGTGCAGTGAGCTTTGAGACCGATACTAAATTAAAAGTGCACTCACAGATAATCTATCAAGAATATCAATACACTATCAGTTTGTTATGTATTAGAAATAGGAATAGCAACGGGTCGGGTGTGGGATGTGTTTGACCAATCCCAGGACCTGCCACATTACACATAAAACTCAGACCCGTCCCGCCCCGCCCCACTTAGATCCGCGAACCCGACGGGTTTACCCGCCCTGCCCCGGTTCCAGTTTTTTTTTTTAAAAAAAAAATTTAGCTAGAAATCATTTTTGAAACACAAAAATTGAGTTTTGTGATTAAATTTCATGTTTTCTCTAGTAAATATTTATAATAAGCATTGTAAAACTATATTTAAACTACTAAATATTTATTAATTTACTCTTATTTCCTTCAAAATGTCCAACTTCTTTAACATGAACACATGAATTTTGATATAAAATTAAATAATGACACTTTATTGTTCAATTAAAGAAGTAAAATGTATAATCAATATCACATTTTTTTTAAAAAAATTAAAAATGTATTGCGGGGCGGGTTCGGCCAATCTCAGGACCCGCCCGACTTCCAAACTCGGTTGAAGCGGGTCCAGACCCACCCCGGAGGGGCGGGTTCAATGCGGGTCCGGGTCTGGACCCGTCCTATTGCCATCCCTAATTTAGAAAGGGCTTCAAGAATTTGACAGGTGCAGCTGCTCATCGCACCGCAATTGCAACGAAACATAGGTTGCTAACTCACATATTTTTCCCATATTGACTTAAAAGAACTGTAGTATTGTGTTAGCGATAAAGAATCTTGATTCATGGAGCACAGTGCCTTCTTTAATTGGAAAACTATCGGTCCATCACTTCTTGCAAATCTGATATGCAGTTCTTGCCAAACTCCTTGAGCAGAATTGAACTACAAAAGCTTTGTCGGATATCCTTGTTGGAAATTTGAATCAAATTAAATGGTGTGTCCATTCATGTTGGGGTGCATTTTTTCATATGATTGAATGGTGTGTCCATTCATGTTGGGGTGCAATTTTTCATGACTGGATGCTTCCAAATTGTCCCTTGATGACACCAGTTGGTATACTATATAAGAAATAACCCTTGAATGAATTAGACATGGAATTTTAGAAATTCACATCATATTTGAAGATCAAAATTTGAGTAATTTTGTGAGTCTTCATCATTGTTATGGTTGAGCGTTTTTAGACCTTTGTGGTTTAAAGGATTTGTGATTTGGAGTGCTCCTATCACAAATCATAGTCGTTGTATCTTGGGAGACAAAATGCCAAAGTAAACCGTTAGCATCGTAGCGGAAAAATATTGTCTTAAGGACAGAGATTCCAAATCTCGCCTCGACATTTCTAATACAAAGCCATTTGTTGTTTTTGCTTGCTACTTCCTAAGATACACACCCATAAAATTTTGTACCACAATCTTAAGACAATAATACAACAAATGGCTTCGTCGAGTGCAACAATGGCTCCAGTTCATCATGGTGAAAGGCCTGAAAAGTTCAATGGGAACGATTTCAAGCGATGGCAACAAAAGATGTTTTATTTGACAACCTTGGGGTTGGAGAGGTTCCTTAATGAGGATGCTCCTACTATTATGGAGAGTGAAAACGACAACCAAAAGAGGGAGGCGTGGAATCAAAACGATTTCTTGTGCAAGAATTATATTCTAAATGGACTGGACAATACATTATACAATGTGTATTATCTAGTGAAGACGGCCAAGGAATTGTGACAATCCTTGGAGAAAAAGTATAGATCCGAGGATGCCGGCATGAAGAAATTCATCGTTGGGCGATTCCTGGATTTCAAAATGGTTGATAAAAAGCCTGTGATAGCACAAGTGCAAGATTTGCAAGTAATCATGCACGAAATTCATGTGGAGGGAATGGTTCTAAGTGACTCATTCCAAGTGGCCCCCATGATTGAAAAGTTGCATCCATCATTGGAGGACTTCAAGAATTATCTCAAGCATAAACGAAAAGAGATGAATCTTGAAGACCTTGTGGTTCGCTTGAGAATCGAATAGGACAACAAAATTTATGAAAGGAATGAAAATTGGCACCAACATGAAGCACGAGTGAACTTAGTGGAAAAACACGGCCGGAACAAAGCGGTTTGATGGCATGGCCTCCAAATCAGGAAAGGCGAAAAAGGTCAAAGACAAGTGCTATAAATGTGGAAAACCTAATCACATGGCGAATGATTGTCGCAATAAAGACGATCATGGGAAGGCTATGGATCAAGTAAATGTAACCGAAGAAGATCATCTCTCAATTGATTTGGATGAACTAGCGCTTACCGCTTAAATTAGATTGTGTATCTTTGAAAGTTGTAAACTCCAAGAATGGAGTGATTCTAAATAAATGTAATGACAATATTTGTTGAAAGCAATAAAATTTATGATATTACTTCTTGTAATGAATCTTATGGTTTGTCGCATGATTGTTAGGATCATTTAAACCATAGCAGTACAAATTGTAATGTTAAATTTATTGCATATATGGTCACTAGTTAACAAAATTGTCATTCATTTGTTAGAAGAATCGTAAAGTCTCTAGAGTTTACTCACAATGATGTTTGTGATGAAAAGATTGTGCAAACTAGATATGTGAGAAAAGTAATTTGTTACTTTATCGAGATTTGCACATGATATTGTTGTGACTTTTTTGCTATGAAGCAAAAACGAGGCCAGTGATGTGTTTAAACACTTCAAGAATAAGATTGCAATAAAATTTAGCAAATGAGTTTTGCTATGGGAAATTGTGAGTATATTATACTTGTGTTGTCTAAGAATTTGACGCTTAAGCTTGAATCTGCAAGACTATAAAATCTTGAATTCGAGTTTCTAAGCTTTGTACGCTTAAAACACAAGTGATAAATCGAAGCCACAAATTTTGATTAGGCGTTGTAATATCTCAAATTGGTTCATTTTGAATTTCTAAGCTAGTACGCTTATAACATGAATTTGCAAGATTTAAAATCTTGAATTCAAGTTTTCTAAGTTAGTGCGCTTAAATTGCGAAGTGTGAACCGAGTTTGAGAATATTATCCAAGTTTCAACTTTTGTAAGCAAGTACGCTTAAATCCGAAATTTTCAAGAAATAAAAACTTGAATTTGTATTTGTAAGACTATAACACTTAGAACTTGAAACACTAAAGTTTGAACGCCAATGCATTTCGTTACTACCGAAGTTGTGGGGGTTGCAATTCTTGGATTCAATCACTTACCACATTTAGGCAAGGACGAAAACCTTGTGATTGAAGGAAAAGAGAGTTTCCTACAATATTTGAAGTGGGGGTACTACTTGGCTAAACTAGAAATGAATGCCAAAGTAAAGTCATAACAAAAATCAAATAAAAGACATGAAGTGTTTTGGCAAATCATGTTGTCAAATAGATTAACGAGTGTGACAAATGTGTACACACCTAAAGCATATGTATGCTTGTGTATTGATGATATGCTCATTGGAGAAGCAATTTAGAAATCATCAAGTAACAAAGGAAAAATGTTAAACTTTGTAATTTTTAAGAATCTATGCGCTTAAATATGAATTGTGAATTAAAATTGAGTATTTCTTTGGTCTCGAATAACGCGTTAATTTAAAATTCGATGATGGAAATATCCTAATAGGATAAAATGATGCAAAAGAGGTAATGTGATTACCAAAACTGAAGATATATTATTGTGGAAAATTCTCTATGGAAAACATATAAAGCTTCTTCGGCCGAGTTGATTTATAAGTTGTTAGAGAAAAATCATGTACATGCAACTAAAATGTGTTGCGATAATGCTATATGATAAAATGATCTCTAGTGGCATAATCATGAGTGATTATGTGAAACCGCGGATCCGCATATAAATTGGTTAACCGAGAGATCATGTGAAAGTTTATCGAGGGGAATATGGTTAAAACCCTATAATCAAAATCTCATAGTGGATACCCAACCTTGTTGGGTGGAGATCCCAAGATCTAGGTTCAAAAAGGACAACTAAATTATGAGATTGTATAAATACCTTGGAGAATTAATCTCCGACCCATTCCTATGGTAAGGGGTGTAGCCTGCAAAAAGGGTACGAGGATAGGCAAAATGCCTTTAATGATTCCTAAGACATATAAGAATATGTTGGAGTATAGCGGGATACTCTTCTAGGAGATCACCTACGTGAGTACGAAGTGTGGCCGATTCAAAGAATGAAAGCACTTATGAAACCAAGCATAGTCCATGGCCGAAACGGACACAACTATAAGAAACCAATATGAAGGTTAGAATTGTTATGGTGTGGGTTCAATTGTATTGGCTTACACCAATGACTAAATAGTTCAAGACTATAAGTTCACTATTAAGTCAAGTAAATCCGATTGAATACCACTACGGAAGATTCAAAGCCGCAAGACTCATAGTATTTATTGTTTATTGTTATTTGGTCAAGTAAGAAGTGTCAGCAATCCAACTAGTGATATTCCTAGTACTTTGACTTGAGTTATCTCTCCAGATGCCATAATAGTTCGTTAAAAGCGCTCAATTACATACATGCATTAATTTAATTCATGTGGGGGATTGTTTGAAATTTGAATCAAATTAAATGGTGTGTCCATTCATGTGTGGGGTGCATTTTTTTCATATGATTGAATGGTGTGTCTATTCATGTTGGGGTGCAATTTTTCATGATTGAATGCTTCCAAATTGTGTCTCTTGATGACACCACTTGGTATACTATATAATAAATAACCCTTGAATGAATTAGACATGGAATTTTAGAAATTCAAATCATATTTGAAGATCAAAATTTGAGTAATTTTGTGAGTCTTCATCATTGTTATGGTTGAGCGTTTTTAGACCTTTGTGGTTTAAAGGATTTGTGATTTGGAGTGCTCCTATCACAAATCATAGTCATTGTATATTGGGAGACAAATTGCCAAAGTAAACCGTTAGCACCGTAGCGGGGCAATATTGTCTTAAAGACAGAGATTCCAAATCTCGCCTCGACATTTCTAATACAAAGTCATTTGTTGTTTTTGCTTGCTACTTTCCTAAGATACACACCCATAAAATTTTGTACCACAATCCTTTGAGGTGGAATTCAAGAGCCGCAATAGAACAAGATTGTTCGCTCACATCCATGCAAGATGTCTCGAAGAAACAAGCAGACATGGTAACAAACCATCAAGAAACACCGTCTTGTCTTCACACTGAAGGCCATATTCACGGACTTAACCAAGAAATAAAGTTTTCACCACTGAAAATCTCTCCGACGATCAGAGAGCATGGATTATCACTTGGATGAAAAAGAAAGGAGAAGATGGATCTTCTGCCGGATTGAGCAGAATATCTGTGGAATTACGTGCATCGTCAGAACGGAATGAGTAGGAAAAGTCATGGATCAAAACTTTCAAGGAAGAACGGAAAAAAAACTTGTGCGGAAGAATGAATCGCTTAGTTATGTGGGACTGGTACCATATCAGCTTCAATATAATGAATCATTCGAGAAGAAAGAACTCGAAATATTTCATATATGGAACAGATTAAACAGACTATAGTAGAGAAGAAATTGAATTTGATAATTTGTGTTGTACATCAAGAAGGCTGAAAATAATATATGATTTAAACTAACCTAACTAACTTGACTAATAACTAGTTTAACTGCAATTGAAATTGATCTTGATCGACTGCTTGGTTATCTTGCAATGTACTTGTTCAATCAGCTGTGATTGGATCTTGATAAAAAACCTCCGTGTTTACGTACTCCACGAAATCATCCACCCCTAAAAAAAATAAAAAAAATGTCGTGATTTTTATCGTGACTTGTATGGACAAAGCTCACTTGTCGGAAAATCTCAGATGCTCGAGAGTATCTGTGCAATAATTGGTATAAATTTATTCAGATTTCCTAATTGGTGGCCTAATTTAATGGACAATTTAGCTATTTAATTTTTATTCAATTAATATATTTATATATAATTTTCTAAATTTTAAATATTTATCACATACTTGGAGGGAAATTTATAAACATGAGCTTTGTAATTTTCTTTTCAAGAATAGACCTATTTAGAACTATGTATTTGTTTGATCTACTCAGTATTTAAATATTATCTTATATGCAGTATCAAGTATTTTTAGTAAATAAGAATGTAATGAATCAAAAATAGATTTAAAAAGATTTTAAATCAAAAAAATATTTAAGAATGGTTGCATCTCTAACTAATGCTTGATATATTATTTTTATTATTCTAATTAAATACTTAATATGTGTATGGTTAAATAACTAAAATATTTTTATATAAAAATTGTTTTAGATATTTAATTAGTGGCTAATTTTAGTTTTGAATTAATGATGTCCGATTATATGTATTTAGTTTTTTTAATGGAGTGAAAAATATTTTGGGGTCATCACCTAGTATGTCATGGCTTACGGATTGATACATTTTGCTCTCACTGTACAGTCTTTTGAGGACTGCTCCCATGCACCGTGGCATTGCACAAAAGAGCAGGAGGTTTGGTCTTCAACTGCTCTATGGCCGGTGCTAGAAAGTGTTACAGGTGGTCATTTTTGTAATCTGTTTTGGTGGGTAGTTGCGAATGGTAATGACGATGATTTTTGGGGCTTTTGTTATCATCATTGGGGTATACGCCAAGCAAGAAATAAATGGGTATTTGGGGGACAGTTATCTACGTGCAAGATATTTTGGACTATTCAATCATTTGTGGTCAGCATTTTTACTCTATAATCATCTTTTAAACCACAATCACATCCTCGAGTATGCATTCATGGTGTGCTCCTCCACCAGGTACTAATGTTTATGTTAGCATAGTATATAACCTACAAGCCAAATGTTTACCTGCCGGGCTTTATGCACACAAACTTCATTAGTGACTCAAGAACATATATAAATATATCGCATCAGTACCTTAAATAGTGATGACACCAAACAATAGACAGTCATATATTTCTCGTCGTAGAAACGATGACATCAAACTATCACTAATGTAGAGTTTGTAGATTGTCAGGTTGTTTGGACTCGATGGATCATCATATTCAGATTTGCTTCGATTACTGTCTCTTTTCATGCACTTATATTTGATATTTGCATGTTATTTATGGTTCGCGCGCAATAAATCGTCCCCGTTAGATTTGGCAAAAGTTTTTCTAAAATTGTATCTCGGTTGCGTTTGTAACTGACGCCAAGGACGAACCCAATGGGTCATTTGACCCCTATATTGCGGAAACATATGCAATTATGGAAGGGTGTAAAGCTGCAATCAAATTTGGTGATGTGCCTTGTCTTGTGGAAACGGATGCGGCATTGGTTTACCCATGCTATTTCCCATCTTGCTCTACGTGCTCCTGAAGCCACTTTTATTGATTGTATTCGTCAAATGTGCAGCTCACAACAATTGATAGACGTCCAACATTGCCCTCGCACGACAAACATAACAGCACATCTTCTTGTCCAACGCGCTCTCACCATTGTATGTATTAAAAAGAGATCCTGTAGTTTATTAGCACCAGCAATCCATATAATAGAAGAAGAAGCTCAGAGATTGAATTGGATCATGATAGTTGAGTCCAAGATAAAAAAGTTGATCAGTAAACATTTATATTGACAGATCGGTTCGTTTATTTTTGTGTGAGTACAACTACAAGGATGTGGGATGATGTTATCCTATACTTGAACCCGGGCCTCTCATACTAAAAGATAGGATTATGTCACTTCAACCAATTAATGTTGTTATTTTTGTTTTTGTTTTTGATGTGCTTTACAATTCAAAAGTAAATCATAGAAATTCTAAATAAAAGGGAAGTGAAAATTATAATTTCGATCTTGTGATTTAGTTCTATAAGTTACGTTGTAGCTTTACTTAAATAAGTTGGTCCTTACTTTAAATATTTTTCATATCAAAGTGTTGACGTGACATCTAAAATATGTTGACTTGGAACCTGAAAATGATGATATAACATAGAAAATGATTGCTCAGGACTGGGGTGTAAACGAATCGAATCGAGCCGAATATGCAGAAAAATTTAAGGTTCGAATTCGACTCGAAATAGTTATATTCGAGCTCGAGTTCGATTCGAAGTTCGAATAGTTTCAAAAATTTGGCTCGAGTTCGGCTCGAATCAGAGTTCGAGTTCGGCTCGAAAAGGTTCGAACATGTTCGCGAACTATCCGAATTATTGCTTGAAAATAAATATCCGAAAGGTTCGAAATATATTTATTTAATATATAATTATATTATATTAATAAAATATTAAAGTTCGCGAGTGGCTCGCGAACTATCGAACAAAGTAATTTGGGCTTGAGTTCGGTTCGAGAAAAAGTTCGAACATGTTCGAGTTCGGCTCGAATTCGAGAATTTCGAATTCGAATCAAATATTTATCGAGTCGGCTAAAAGTAAACAAGAATCAACTTCTTTGGAGTAAAATTATAATTTCAAAAATTTTTAGGACTAAAAAGTTAAAAATCTACAAATCAATACCAACGGTGTTTTTAAGGGAAAAATAAAAAACCCTAGATACCATCACGCGCAAATCACGTGACACGCAAATTAACGAGAAGCGGAATATAGCGCCGCACTTACGAGAAATCCCTCCCCCATTTCCATCCGTCCGATTACGTGCCACAACATCGATCCTCGTCAATTCTAAACTCAACGGTCCTGATTAATCCTCAGCCTCAACTCTCACCACTACCAGAGAAACACAACCCCTGATTCCATCTTTCTTCACACCTTCTTCATAAAAAAGAAATAAATAAAATTAGAAAATTTCTGGAAAAAATGGCTGTGTTTGATGAGGATAAGAAATTCGAACAAGAAATTGACGGCGACGACGATGAGGAATTTGAGGGGGGTGAGGAGGAGGAAGAACAGGAAGAAGAGGATGAATTGTTGAACAGTAGCGGCGGCGGCGGGAATCCGGTGACGGTTATTGATGTTGACGACGACGACGATGACGACGGAGAGAATGAAGATGATGAAGGGGATGATGACGATGACGACGACGACGACGACGATGATGAAGACGAGGACGATGATGATGAAGACGAGGAGGAAGAGGTAGTAATTTGATTTTTAGTAATTTTTTGCAAGTCTGTTGCTTTTGTGAATTTACTTTTGTTTTTATGATTTCTATTACGATTTTGATGGTTTTGGTGAAGTTTTTGAGTTATTTGGCTGAATAGTTTTGTATTTTTCTCAGATTTGGAGTATTTTTCGGAAATCACCAAGGTTTTTGGAATTTTACATGCTAGTGCAGCTTCCTTTTACGATTTGATTGTTTTTTAGTTGAATTTATTTGTTAATTTGGTTGAATTTCTGTTTGAAATTGTCAGATCTGGAGTTTTGTAAGAATTTTTGCAGGTTGTTTAGTTGAGCTCGAATTATATTTATATTTGTTTATCTTAAAACATTTTCCCCCTGTTCTTGAAGAAATTTGAAGGTTTTATCTTATTTTAGGCAGAAATAGATTTAAATATTGCAAGCTTAAGCCTTTTATGTGTGGTAGTACAAAGTACTTTTGTCTCTCATCTTACGGTAGTGCTAATGTTTTCTCTTGATTCAAGGTTGTACTTATATTTCCAAAAGGGAAAATTCTAAATGGTTTTTGTTGCTTATGAAACTCATGTGAACTTGAAATCCATTTTTTACTGTTTTTTTCTCAGTTTACTTGTTACTTGAATTAAATGTGCACCCAGTATATCCATTCTTTGATCTTTGCTGAAACTTGGTTAATGGAAAATGGGGAGTTGTTTTTAATTTTCAAGTATTTCTATACGTACTTTACATGTTACAATATTCGAGTCGAACACATCGATTTCGTTTGGCTGCTCTTCTCTGATTGATCTGTGAGTTTGGCCAGGAGGATCTAGGCACTGAATACCTAGTTAGACCAATGGCTAATGCTGAGGATGAGGAAGATGCTAGCGACTTCGAACCACAGGAAAATGGCGCCCCAGAAGATTTTGACCATGAGGATGAGGAAGAAGACGATGAGGATGGTGGTGGAAAAGGCGAGGTTCCATCAAAGAGGAAACGCATAGGCAAAGACGATTCGGATGATGACGATGATGGTGGAGAGGACGACGATAGACCATCAAAAAGGTAGTGGAAGGTTTCATCTCTGTCTCGATCCGGATCATCTCTCTGTCTAACCGTTTTTCCATACCTTCAACCTATCTACATATAATTATAGGGAAGGATAGGGGGGAATTTGGTGGGTTATCTTTCTCCCTTCCTGTGTCATCGTAGACTTGATTTTAATCTTCAATTAATATGTTAGTTGTTAGGTAGGGTTTGAAGACTTTGTTTGGTAACTTTTATTATCGATGCAAGCATATTAAGATTTTAGTTTATTGGTGTTTGCTAGGTTGGTATGCTGCATCTTTAAATTCAGTCAATTGGGATTGGAAATCTTTTAGGTTGCTTATGGATAAAGGATTTAATTATGATTAAAGTTTTAAAATTTGTAGTTTAAATGACAGTAATACTAAGCTTATTTATAATTTTTTTTATAAATACTAGTGCCTGAATTTCAATTTATTGGTTTAAAGTATTCCCTCGAATAATTAGGATGACTAAATGCGATTGCAAAAGTGTAAAAAGTGTGAATTATTTTTTTCTGAATTAATCATAAAATAACAATGAGTACATTCAATTTCGAATAATCAAGATATGTATGATATATTTGTTTGAAATACATATATATTATAACACCCGAATTAGACTCTTATGACTTATTGCGAAATTATTTGTTTTAATGTTTTAAAAATAATAAATCTTAAAAATATAAAAAATTGTGGCAATTGTTTAATCACGGTTTGATAAATCATAAATCGTAAGTTGTAATTGGATAAACCGGTAATCAGCCCGTTAAATCGGTTCCGAGTCGAGTTAGGTCCGTGGCCATGTCTAACCCATGGCAATAGCAGAATATAGGGCAAAATTTGGGCTTGTACTATTAGGTAAAACAACTTTTTGATCAAATTCATCAAAAAAACTTCAATTCGCATAGGTTTATTTATTGATGAAAGTACATAATAACCCTCATGGGGTGCACTTGCTATTCGTGCACCGCGCCATGGGGTGTACTTGCTATATGTGAACCGCGTGTACTATAGCACGTGCACTATGTTATTGTAGCACATGCACCAGTTACTTTGTAGTCTTTTATGATTTTAATTTTTTGCGTGCACCATAATTTTTTGCGTGCACCTTTGAATTTTTTCCGTGCACCTTTAAGAAATCTACATATTAATTTTTACGTGCGTCGATAACCCAAAATCAGATCATCGTTTGGGGTGTTCTCCATTTGACGTGAACCGATAGGGACTTAATGTTTAAAATATATGTTATAGTTGCAAACTTATATTTCTTATCTTCCATTAGCCATAATATTCAATCTTCAATTGAATATGGTTTACGAAGAAACCAGCTAACTGAAGCAAATAGATTTGTATGTTAATTAGCTATGAAGAAATCATTACATTTGAGACTTAATTTTTAAATTCTATGTTATAAGTATCAATACTTAACCTTTTTTTGCAATGCATCGGGTGCATTAGGTGCACTTGCAACACATGCACTGGATTACGGTTGCATGTGTACCAGTAAATGTGTAGTGTTTGTAGCAATTGCAGGCCCTTGACTCTAACTTTTCAATTTTTTCATTCGAACAATTTATCGTATATCTCATGTCTCAAACAACAAACAAAATAGAGAAAACGCAAAATCGACTGCACTAAAACACAAACGCAACTTCTATAGTTTTGACTAATAAACATAAACAAGATCTTTAAATCTGCACAACATTTTATCAACAAAGTAAAGAAAAATATGGTTGTTTCAATGAAAAAATCAAAGAGATACACACCTAAATGCACGTGTGCATATGCAAGAGAAATAGAGAATGAGAAATTCATTTTCATATGCCTATTTCAACTCAGCACCCATACCAATAAGGAATGAAAGACATCACCTGAAACAGCTTTTCTTTCTCTCTTTTTTAATGGTGATTGGACCTTGAACCATGACTGAAGCGAAGGGGCGTAGACGAAGGAGAGAAAATGTGGAAGGCGGTGGGTGGCATGGATTGAAGGGAGTGGGAGGTAGAGATTTGGCGAAGGGTTCAGATTTTTGGAATAAGTAATTGGTTGACCTAGTTTTTTTGAAATGTGGGTGATTTAGTAAAAAAGAAGCCTTAAATATGATAAAGTTAAAAAAAATTGCACTTATTTGAATTGATTTTGTTGAAAAGTAGATGTTTATGTAATATTGTTTTTTTCCCACAAATTTAATTGAATTATTGTTTTGTAACTGATTCCATTTGATAATTTTCCCCAAATATAAATGTTTACTTGACGATTACCATTGATTTTTAAAGTTGCTTCTCAAATTAGTTGTCAATTAATTTGTCTCTTTAGGAAGTAAACTTATTTTAACGTAGATTTTACATAAAATTATGCAATTTTTGAATCAAATAAAAAATTATTTCTAATTCACCTATTTCAAATTTTATTTCGACGGATGTTTGCATCAAACATGAAATTTTTTTAAAAACTATATATTTAAACAATTTTATGTTAAAAAGAAAATTTTAGCATATTTCTCAGTATTTAATTGCTACAATTATTTTATTCTATTATTGTTTATTTCTTTGATTTTATGTAATTGCCATGTTTAAATGACGTAGCAGACGACGCACACGCGTTGCGTATGTAACGTAATATATAAAGCATACGAATTGATACGTGTAATGAAATATATGAGACATATACATTGATTAATATTACAATTCAAAAGATGCAACAAAGAACCATAAACCATTTGATGGGTAGTTTGGTAAATTCAAATTTGTCATACCAAGGCAGTTATTATAGGTGACTTAGACATTATAATATAGTAAGATGAATATGGTTTACGAAGAAACCAGCTAACTGAGAAACGCAAATAGATTTGGATGTTAATTAGCTATGAAGAAATCATTACATTTGAGACTTAATTTTAAATTTTATGTTATAAGTATCAATACTTAACCTTTTTTTGCAATGCATCGGGTGCATTGGGTGCACTTGCAACACGTGCACTGGATTACTGTTGCATGTGTACCAATAAATGTGTAGTGTTTGTAGCAATTGCATGCCCTTGACTCTAACTTTTCAATTTTTCATTCGAACAATTTATCGTGTATCTCATGTCTCAAACAACAAACAAAATAGAGAAAACGCAAAACCGACTGCACTAAAACACAAACGCAACTTCTATAGTTTTGACTAATAAACATAAACAAGATCTTTAAATCTGCACAACATTTTATCAAGTAAAGAAAAATATGGATGTTTCAATGGAAAAATCAAAGAGATACACACCTAAATGCACGTGTGCATATGCAAGAGAAATAGAGAAGGAGAAATTCATTTTCATATGACTATTTCAACTCACCACCCGTACCAATAAGGAATGAAAGACATCACATGAAAGAACTTTTCTTTCTTTCTTTTTTAATGGTGATTGGACCTTGAACCATGACTGAAGCGAAGGGGCGTAGACGAAGGAGAGAAAATGTGGAAGGCGGTGGGTGGCATGGATTGACGGGAGTGGGTGGAAGAGATTTTGCGAAGGGTTCAGATTTTTGGAATAAGTAATTGATTGACCTAGTTTTTTTGAAATGTGGGTGATTTAGTAAAAAAGAAGCCTCAAATATGATAAAGTTAAAAAAAATTGCACTTATTTGAATTGGTTTTGTTGAAAAGTAGATGTTTATGTAATATTTTTTTTTCCCCACAAATTTAATTGAATTATTGTTTTGTAACTGATACCATTTGATAATTTTCCCCAAATATAAATGTTTACTTGACGATTACCATTGATTTTTAAAGTTGCTTCTCAAATTAGTTGTCAATTGATTTGTCTCTTTAGGAAGTAAACTTATTTTAACGTAGATTTTACATAAAATTATGCAATTTTTGAATCAAATAAAAATTTATTTCTAATTCACCTATTTCAAATTTTATTTCGACGGTTTTTTGCACCAAACATGAATTTTTTTAAAAACTATATATTTAAACAATTTTATGTTAAAAATAATATTTTTAGCATATTTCTTAGTATTTAATTGCTACATTTATTTTATTATTATTGTTTATTTCTTTGATTTTATGTAACTGCCATGTTTTATATGTTACTAGCAGACGACGCACACACGTTGCATATGTAACGTAATTTATAAGACATACGAATTGATACGTGTAACGAAATATATGAGGTATATACATTGATTAATATTACAATTCAAAAGATGCAACAAAGAACCATAACCATTGCAAATTCAAATTTACCATACTAAGGTAGTTATTATAGGTGGCTTAGACATTATAATATAGTAAGATAGTAAGATACATTTAATTTTCGTTATTTTGTAACAAGTAGTAAAAATAATTATTGTAATTATTTATTAAACAATAAACCTAACTAAATAATAGATTTTGTTATTTAAACGTTTAAAATATTGATACCCATACGAACACCTGCTTAATAACGGCATCAAAAAACCCTTTGTGCTTGCTAATTTTTTTTTAAATATATTTATTAGAAATAAATTGGAGAATGTGAAGTACGTTTGCTTGTGCATCCTGAATAAAACATTTTGCATATATTAATATAATGTTATATTAGAATGTATTAGATGAAAATTAAAGAATATTGGATTATATGAAAATATGATATAATAATAAAATAATTAATTCATGGGATCAACTCTGAGTTTAAATTAATAATTATATGGGAAATGTTAAACGAAGGTAAAAATATAACTTTTTTTAAAAAATAAAATAATATTGATATATTTTCATTTATATTTTGAAAACAAGAATATTTAGTTTGTCAAAAATATTTAATTGATATTAATTGTAATTAACTGTTAATTAATTGCTTCACATCACACCCTTAAAAGTACAGTACGTGCCGACAATGGCATATTTTCCCAAAAAAAAAAAAATACAAATAATTTTTTTTGAAGAAATAATAACAATCTGCCAACTTCCTGAAATAAAAAAAGCTTTATTTCTTCTAATAATTTTTAAATATATCTTTTAAAATATATAAATTCCAAAATCCCAAATAATTTTTAAAAAAATATATAAATGGCAAAATTCCAAATCTCATTAAATTTCTAGACGTATCACTGTCACCCACCGCCAGAAATTTAACCCATTTTTCATTCAGATCTGATTTTCTCACCTTCAATTTCAACGTTCTCCTTTGTGTATGTGTGCATGCGAGTACGCACATTCACAAATCCAGCGCTGTGAACTGCGAAAATGGTGATCTACGGGCCACTATCACCTGGTCAGGTCAGTTGATGAAGGCTTGCTTAACTCTGCTTAGTTTAGCTTGTAGTTATGGTATGAAGTGTAATTGTGGTTTTGGAAGTTTATGTAAGTAGTAGTTAAGGGGAATTTTAGTTGTGTTTTACGAGTTTTCGGTTCGATTGCATTGTGGATTTCAGAAGTTGAGACTGGATTTATATGTTAGTGATGGGTTACTATTTCACTGTCGCAATCAACTATGCAATTTTTTAGTATCCGTTAACTTGTACGTTTATCTGTTAATTCAGTGTTGATCCTTTAATTAATTAGTTCAAATAAATTAAAATAATGCCATGTGCGGTTGATGGCTTTATCTTATTATCTAATTCTTATTGGTTATTATCAATAGTTCTTACGATTTGCAGGTGTCATTTTTCCTTGGAATAGTACCAGTATTTGCTGCTTGGTTATACTCGGAATATCTGGAGTACAGGAAACATTCGTCATTTCCTAAACCGTAAGCCTAGAGTTGAAACATGCTAAGCTATACTCTGACTTAAAGCAACGTTAATGTTGAGAAACGCCTGAAATGCTAGAAAAGAATGTTAACGAATAGCTTTCGTCGAATTATATGAAAACAAAAACCTTGTTAAGGGAAACTGTTGGGTTTCAGATTTTGATTTGCTAGGGAGATTTTCTTTTCTTATTAGTACTAGTGTATTAATAAAAAGAGTGGAGAGAAATTAACGCAAAACAGTTAACTGATTAGGCTAGAAGATTTACATTGACGACCAAATTCCTGAATGCTAAAACTTCAATTATTCGCTCTTAAAACTTCGAATACAATCATCACACTATATAGGTAGGAAATGTCCGATGCATATGCATAATCTCTTTAAAATCATTTATAATATTAATTGCAATGGTATCAAGTTTGATTATATTATTTTAACAACTAAACCCAACAGTCTTGTTTTTTCATGTCAACTCTTTTATTACCATCAAGTTTGATTATATTATTTTAACAACTAAACCCAACAGTCTTGTTTTTTCATGTCAACTCTTTTATTACCAATAACGTCCCCCTTATTATGAAATTTTCACCATCAACAAATCTCTATCCATTTTCAAGGGAATGCATTAGGTTGCACCAGGAATTTAGGAGTTCAATTTGTGTTTTTCATATTTATACATCCACTTTGGTCTGTGGACTGTCCTCCTCAAACCTTTTAATGGGGAAAACAATGATTTCATATAGTTGATTGTTCTCGATTCAAAAATAAATTTAGACATGGTGTGATTTGAGCTCATGTCCTATGTTTGGAAAAGCAAATACTCCACCGAGTCTATTGCCAACAACGAGGGTTGCATTGTTCAATTTGTTGTCGAGAGTTCCCAAATCCAACAAACTATCTTCACCTGTCTCTGATAACTATACAAATTTACGAAATGTCGAAATCTATCTCTGATAGTGCCCTGATCCACTGAATAGACTCTGATAGCACTTGCGTGAAACTTGTTGGTTCTCTGGTCCAGCTTTAACTTATTTTTAAATCAAAGAATAAGAGAATTAAAAGAGAAATCAGCACCAATAGCTATTTTGTCGGGCCCAGACCTACATTACTGTCAAGTATCTGATCGCCAGAATATTATTATGTTCTTTTTTTAATTTTTTGAATAATCAGTGCCCCTTTATGCATATTGGAAAATGTCACGTGGAAGCACATTAATCTCAATAAAAATTGTTTAATAGTTATCAGAATCATTATAATCTTATCACTGATTTAATAAAATCACTATAATATCAAATTTTATTATAATATAGTAACATGCGAACCCAACAAATCCCTTTCGTTTTAATGGTTATGAAAATCGTCGATGAACTTTTACCCAAGAAAAGTAAGCATGTTACTGAATCTAATGAGCTATAGTGCTCTCTAGTGGCTTTAAATGACATGGAAACAATAGGATAGGTAGTCCTAAACCTTAGTTTACCATTCTTCTACGGCTTCGTATATCACAATCTGCCGCTATTAAGAAAAGTGAAGCATAGCAACTCTATATTGTCTGCCATTTTGAGTTTTTTTCTCTAAATGTTGTGCACTTCAGTGGCAGGAGTTCTGATATCAATTTGGTCGAATTGACCAGTGCTGTTAAAGAAGATGACAGGGCTGTTCTTTTGGAAGGAGGTGGCCTACAGTCAGCCTCTTCAGGACTTCGAAATTCATCCATAGCATCCCAGGTCATCAGGTTTGTGGAGAAATGAAGTCAATTTGAGTCGGACTTGTCTTGTAGAATGATTTGTTTGGACTCACTCTCTTATCAGGTTTCTTGCATTGGATGAGTCATTCTTGCTGGAAAATCGGTTGACTTTGAGAGCCATGTACAGCAGTTTCATTTTTTCCTTGTAGTGTTTTTGATTTTGGATGTGTGTTTCTTTTGCTCTCTTCTGTTTAATATCTTCTTTTGGCTTGTCTCGTACAGGTCAGAGTTTGGTGCCCTTTTGATCCACTTTTATATCTGTGACCGCACAAATCTTTTTGGTGAATCAAAAAAGGTTGGCATCTGATTATTTTTGTTGGCATCCAGAGTTTGGTTTTTCTATGAGAAAGATGGTGATGTACAAATGGATTCATATTGATTGCATTGTTTATATGTTGAACTTAAGAATGGTAACTGTCAAACGACTCAAACGAAATCATAAAACATGCGATAGACAGTTACCATTCATAAATCGGATAGTTGTACTTGTAGTCCCCCATAAAAATCTGGCAAACATGATTTCTAATTTGTGTAGAATTGATAAAGGTGGTTGGATCACTTGAAGAAGGTATAAAGGCATAGAATTAAGAACGCTCTTGATAAGCACCAGTCGACTTTTCGAGGATAAAGTTGAACGTTCCCAACCCAATAACTTGTTACGAGCCTTTTGAATTATATTCTAGAAGTAGACATTCTTCTTATGACCCACGAATAAGGAACTCCAAGATATGTTATAGGTAAAGTGCCAATAGAAAATCCCGTAAGAGCACAATATTGTGCTTGGCGTGCTGAGGAACAACGACTGATGGGATAATGAAGCTTTTGACTTGTTGACTAGCTGACCTGAGCAAGACTCATATTCATCCAAAACCTTAGATATTTTTTTAATAGCAGGAATGGACCCACTGCAAAAGATGATAATGCCGATGATAATGTCATCTGCATATGCTAAGTGAGAAATTTGCATACGACAACCCGAGGAGAAAAATAAGCTAGGGTTCCATTGAAAAAGATCATCCAATCCTCGCAAAATATATTCTGGAGCTATGAAAAATAACAATGGAGATAAATGATCGCCTTGCCTTATACCACGTTGAGATTTGAAGAGTCCAGATAAAGAACCATTGATATTCATTGTAAACCAACAATTCGAAATACAATTGGCAATTAAAGCAATAACTGATCCTGAAAAGCCAAAAGCCAAAAGCCAAAAGGCGCGAGTATTTGATATAAAAATCCCCAGCACAAGTGATCATAGGCTTTAGCCATATCCAACTTCATAACCAGATTACCCCCTCTGATGGGAAGGTTGATTTTGTGAATCAATTCCTCAGCCAGAAGAATATTATCCAAAATAAAACGCCCCGATACAAAACCACTTTGAGAAGGGGAGATTATCTTATCAAGCATCGATTTCAAACGTAAGGCAACAAGTTTAGTAATGATTTTGTTTGTAACATTACATAAGTCAGCCCTTTAACAGCATAGGATGTGCATATGCAGTGATATGCCTGAAAAACATCTGGACTCATGCTTTCACGTGCACAAGCACCAACATTTATTCTGCTGTACTGCTTTACTAAATGATATGACTGAAGAAAATGTTTTTGTCAATTCATTTATTTATTTTGTTTGAATTATTCAAATAGGATTAAAAAAAGCTTGATATCTCACATACTGGATAATAAAGATATGAGAACTGTATATATATTTTTCTTATTTCGTTTCTTCTATTTGAATACATGTGAAGGAAACAAAAAAAATGCTTGAAATATTTACAGGACTCTTAATTTTGTTTGCAATGTTGTTAACGTACTGACGTGGGTGTTTGAATTTTACCTGCTTATGGTTACTGATCTACTTGAAATGATATTGTATGTATTTCTTGATACACTTTTTGTTACATGTATTGACAGAATTATAACCGGGATCTTTTCTTGTTCCTGTACTTCCTTCTCATCATAGTTTCGGCAATTACTTCTTTCAAGATACATAATGACAAATCACCGTTCTCTGGGAAGGCAATAATGTATCTAACTAGGCATCAGACCGAGGAGTGGAAAGGTTGGATGCAGGTGTATTTCTAATCTCTCATTTCACTGATTAAATATTGTGTTTAATTTGTAGAGTTTGGTAGGAATTTTATCTGTTTTCCTTTCTTTATCTTTTTCTTTTATAAAAGGTGGATTTGTATCAGTATTGTTTCAATTTTAGTCATTTTTTCATCACCCTTAGGTTTCTTGCCAAGTAACAATGAATTGACCCTCAGAAAAATTGAAGAATTACAGTCTCTCATTTCAGCATGTATAGTGGGATCCTGCTTGCTAATGGACCATTGCAGGTTGCAGCCAAACTATGGATAAACATATTAACTGAGGTGTTGTGTGAACATCAAGGTGGATTAGGGGGGGCGGGGGGGATGGCATGACTAGTCAATTAGATGGAGAGAGGACTGGAATACAGGGATTATGTTTCTAGGATGATCTAAGCATATTCATATTTCATGTTTCTTCGTAAAACAAGTACTCTATTGGGTAATTTCCTTCCAGATACCCAAACTGAAGATTAAGAAATTTGGCATCTAACCTTAACCCTTTCCAAAGGCCTAATTGTAAGATAAAGTGTTTTTGAAAATCTGCCTCGTTCTTTAGTCATCAATGTGTTGTATATAAGCATGCAATTACAATCTATGTAAGGTAAGTAGAATCTATGTTTGGAAAGACTCTATGTATGGAAAGACTAATTACAAGCTAATTTACTCCAATTTACATTGTCACCCCCCCTCAAATTGATGTTGTTTTATTGAAAAGCATCAATTTGTCAAACAAGAATTGATGTCGTTGTCGAGTCATGTATTTGGTGAAGATGTCTGCAAATTGAAGATCGCTGGAAACATGTGGTAAAGTGATAGTCTTGTTGTCTACCACCTCGCGAATGGAATGACAATCTACTTCAATATGTTTAGTGCGCTCATGGAAGACCGGGTTAATGGCAATTTGGATAACACTTGTGTTGTCACCATGAAGGGGAGTGGGTTGGGTTTGTGGGGACCCAATTTCACACAGCAAACCACGGAGCCAAAGAATTTCGGAACATGCAGCAGACATAGCTCGATATTCAGATTCTGTAGAAGATTTGGAAACTCTTGCTTGTTTCTTGTTTTTCCAGGAGATTAAGGATGTACCCAAAAACATGCACCATCATGTAACTGAGCGACGAGTGTTCGGACAGCCAGTCCAATCGGCATCACTGTAAGTAAGCAATGAGATTTATTGGATTGCCGGTGGGGAAAAATAAGCCACAAGATAGTGAGCTATGTAGATATCGAATAATGCGACGGATTGCAGCGGGATGTAAATGTTGTGGAGATTGCATGAACTGGCTAACTTGTTGAACTGCGAAAGATATATCAGGCCGCGTGATGGTTAAATAATTCAAGCTTCCAACTAATTGGCGAAACATAGTAGGGTCCGAGAGGAGATCACCCTCGTCACGCCGATATTTCACATTGATTCCAAATAAGTATCTACAAAGGAAGTTTAAGTCGAGCCAATGTGATAAGATCCTGAGCATATTTGTGCTGATTTAAGAAAATACCGGAAGACTTACTGAAGATCTCTAACCCCAAGAAATATGTAAGGGGCCAAGATCCTTCATATGGAAAGAGGCATGGAGATGATGTTGTAGTTGAGTGATCAGAGGAGAATCTGTCCCAGTAATGACAATATCGTCCACATAGACTAGTAGGAGAACAACACCTGTCGTTGTTTTGCAAAGAAATAAGGAAGAGTCATACTTACTTTGCTGAAATGAGAAACGAAGCAGTGTGGTGCAGAATTTATCAAACCAGGCACGTGGTGCTTGTTTCAAGCCATAAAGAGAACGCTTCAATTTACAGACAGCTGAAGAAGAAGGAGATGAAAGCCCAGGAGGGAGTTTCATTGTAAATGTCTTCTTTATGATCACTATTAAGAAATGCATTTTTAACGTCCATTTGATGAAGTGGCCAACTCCGAGAAGCAGCAATTGCAAGAATTGTGCGGACAGTGGGTCATTTTGGCAACAGGTGCAAATGTGTCGTCATAATTGATCCCATATTATTCTTGGTGTTTACAAGAACAACTAATCTGGCTTTATAGCGATCCAATGTTCCGTTTGAACGAAGCTTGACTAAAATACCCATTTGCAACCAATTGCTTTAAAATTGGGTGGACAAGGTACCACGTCCCATGTATCATTATCCTGTAGAGCCTGTAATTTGTCGGCCATTGCTTTTTCCCAGTGGGGAAGCTTGACAGCTTCGGAATAAGATCTGGGAACTGGATTAGATGACAATGTAGTATGGAATGAGGTAGGAGAGTAGCCATTCCTATCGGGTGCACGGGACGGCCAAGTCGAACGACGAGGCAATGTTTCAGCATCAGGAGCCAGTTGTTGAGCCGGATCAGATGGGGGTCGGGCTCACGAAGTGGCAAAGTAGGACGCTTTCTTTCATATACCAAGCCAGGCTTGAAGCGTTGAGGAGTATAAGGCAAGGGATCAAATGATGGAAGCACAATTGATAATGAAGGTGCTGACGTAACCAGAATGCTGCTAAAATAATATTGATTCTCAAAGAAAACATGCCTTGAAATACGAAATTTGTGAGAAGAAAAATCATAGCAAATAAAGCCTTTTGTGAGAGTTACTATAATCCATAAACACACATTTAGTAGCTTGAGCCGACAACTTGTGTCGTTCATGACCTAGCAAATGTACAAAGCAAACACAACCGAAAGTATGTAAATTTAGATAACTGTGCATGTGATGATAGAGACGGGAATAAGGGGAGTCGAAATTTAAAGCATGAGACAGTAAGCGATTGATAAGCTATAGATAGGGCTTCAACCCAAAATTGAGAGGGTACAGCTGACTCAAGTAACAATGTACGAGTGACGTCAAGCAGATGACGATTTTTACGTTCGGCTACCCCGTTTTGTTGAGGTGTATATGGACAAGAATGTTGTGAAATTATGCCCTTTTGGTTAAGGAATGATTGAAATGCATTAGACATATATTCACCTCCCAAATCGGAACGTAGTATTTTGATATTTGTAGAGAATTGTGTGTCCACCAAAGCTACAAATCGTTGGAACATCGAAAACACCTCAGATTTAGCCCGTAAAAAATAAATCCAGGCATATTTGCTATAATCATCGATAACGATAAATGTAACAAAATATTTATATTTTGCATGAGAAATGACCGGCGAAATATTTATATTTGAAACAATTTTGAGCACGTGTGCCTGATCAGGAAAAGGAAGAGACCTACTCTTGCCCAACTTACATGTATTACAGGTTGGAAAAGTAAGAGATGAAAATTGATCTTTATTACCCAATAAACCTGACTTTATTATATGAGAGAAAATGAGTGAATTAGGGTGACCCAATCGTTTATGCCATAAGGTATTGTTAGGAGTGAACTGTATTACAAGTCAAAGAAACAACTAGGGGAATGGAAAATGTAGAAAAAATAAACGTCCGACTTTAGGCCCCTTGCAAGAATCTTCCCCGACACCGGATCCTGCACAAGACAACCAGAACGAGAAAAAAGAAACATAATAATTGTCATCAGCTAACTGTTCAACAGAAATAAGACTAGTAATGAGTGCGGGAGATACAAACACATCTCGTAAGGTAGAATTCACATCAGCAGTGATATGAATTGGTAATTGACTACCATTAACAATGGTAATCTGTAATGGTCCCGAATATGGGCGAAAATTATGAAGATTGGTAGCAGACTTGGTCATGTGATTAGAGGCCCCTGAGTCAATCAACCGAGATGTGAGGGAAGCTAAGTTATTACCTTGAAGACCCAACGCAGACAGAGCAGAAATAATCATCTGCTGTACCATTTCAGGGTAAGGGTGGAAAGACGTATCCGTGGAGGTGGAAGTAGAACCAACTGCAGCTTGATTCCTGTGGCTTGGCGTTTTGGTGGCCGAGTGGGACAGTCGGGGATGAGGTGGCCGGGTTTCTTGCAATAATCGTAGTTTTTAGTGGTGCAATGCTTTGCAATATGCCCAAATTTTTACAAGTATAACATTGGACTTGACTTATGTCCTTTCCCTTTCCCTTCGACATGAGAGACATAGGCCACATCATTAGAAAATCCCGAATGTTGCTTGGAAGTTCCCTTGTGTTGCAAGGCGTTGTTCTTCACGTAATAATTCCCCGAGACAAACATCTAATGATGGAGATAGGTCACGGTTCATTAACGTAGATCAGCTAATAGAGCCATCCGGAACCTTTGTATAAATGATATCAGCGAATTCTGTCCACAGAATTTGAAAGCCCGTGAAATATTCCTGGACAGAGAGATTACCCTGACTGTAATTGGCAATCTCGTACTCAAGTTGAAATCGTCTAGCCACATTGTTTTGACAAATAGACTTGTTGTAAATAGTCCCACATGGCTTTGGCGGTTTTGTACGGACGTAGATTTAGGTACGATGAGCGGATCAACAGATCCTAACATCCATGACATGATGCGAGCATCTGTAATATTCTATTGGTTAGGGACGCTGCATCAAGTGGTATGGAAGTACCCGCATCAACATGTCCCCATAATTCATTTCCCGTAACGAACAGACGAAATTGGAATTCCAAGCAAAATAATTTGTACTCGTGAATTTTATACTGAAAGATTCAAAATTACTCATATTATGAGAGAGTAGTTGACAGTATTAACGTCGCACAATATTAGCAATTGAAGAGAAACAAGGGCTACAACACCGATGCGATAAAGCGATCGAACAAAACCCAAATTGACGTCTGGGATGTCACGATAATGCACCAACCGAAAAAAAACCCCAATTGATTTTGAAGAGTGCGGTTGAACACACAAACTAGAAAACCCACAAGACCAAGGCAGAAAAAAAAAAACGAATGCAAAATCGAGAAGCAAAGCGATGAACAGTGATCGGTGAACAGTGATCGGTGAACAGTGATCGGTGATGAACAGTGCGGCGAGAAGGAAAAAAAAACTGATTTTTGCTCGAAACCCTAACAGGCTTTTGGCTCTGATACCATGTAGATGAAGTTGTCTGCCTCGTTCTTATTCATCAATGTGTTGTATATAAGCATACAATTACAATCTATGTAAGGTAAGACTCTATGTATAGAAAGATTAATTACAAGCTAATTTACTCTAATTTACATTGTCACTAATTACCTGATCTCAGCCCTAGGGACCTGATGGGGTTCAGTAGGCACTAAAGTGCATGGCCTGCCATAGGCCCATCTATAGTTGTTTCGGCACACTTAGTTACACTGTCTAACAAAAGTGAATGTTCCTCACACTACTGCTGTGTTGAACTCCCCCTTACTATACTTATACTTATCTGGCACTTCAATAACATGCTCAAGGTTGAAGAAACAAAAACAATCTCATTAATCTTTTCCTATATGTTCAGGTCTTGTTTCTTATGTATCATTACTTCGCTGCAACAGAAATCTACAATGCCATAAGAGTCTTCATTGCTGCCTATGTGTGGATGACTGGATTTGGAAACTTCTCTTATTATTACATCCGCAAAGATTTTAGCCTTGCCAGGTTTATTCAGGTACACTCCTTGTATTTCGAGAAAATTCATATTTTGTCACTCTGGTCCTGCTCCTAAAACATTTACCTTGATTTTTAGATGATGTGGCGGCTTAATTTCATCGTATTTTTTGCTGCATTGTGCTTAATAACGACTACATGCTATACTACATATGCCCCATGCATACTCTTTTCACTCTCATGGTGTATGGAGCCCTTGGTATTTTCAACAAGCAAAACGAGCAGGGCATCGTTATAGCTGTCAAAATACTTGCCTGTTTCTCGGTGGTCATTCTGATATGGGAAGTGCCTGGCGTATTTGATCTGGGTCTGGAGTCCGTTCACTTTTCTGCTTGGTTAGTGGCATCTTGAACTTTACGTTCATTTCATCAATGTGAAGTTACATCTCAACTTCCTAGTGTACGTTTGGAACTGTCTCAGGATACATCGATTCCAGCTTCAAAAGGGAATTTTCCTCTTCTAATGAATGGCATTTCCGTTCAGGCCTGATCGATACATTTGGATTATTGGAATGATATACGCATATTACCATCCAACGGTGAATATTTGTCGCATAATATATATGCTTCATTCAACTATATTTTGATTTTATGTTGTTAGCTTGGATGGCCACCAGTTGTCTTTTCTGATCATTACAAACTTCAATTTTTGTTGATTTTGCTCCTTTAAAACCGTTGAATTGTTTTTCAGGTTGAGAGATGGATGGAAAGCTGGAGGAAGCTGAAATAAAGCGCAGGATTTTGATCAAATCGATTGTTATCATAATTTCCTTGACAGTAAGCTTGTATCATTAATCTCACTTTTAGTATTTCACATTTATATCCAATAATAAATTTGTTATTTCAGATTGGGTATCTGTGGGTGGAATTTATATACAAGCTCCCCAAAGATAACATACAAAAATATCATCCTTATACATCGTGGATTCCAATAACGTATTGTCATTCCCCAGTCTTAGTTTTGCCAGTGCTCTAGTGAACTTAGTTTTGACCAGAGTGTTTCTTCATGTGCTTTCTCCTTCCCAGTGTATACTTATGCCTACGAAATGTCACCCAGCATTTACGCTGCTACTCATTGACACTGCTTGCGTAAGTATCCTTGATAGTTTGGAATTTATTGAAGTACATTAAACAATATGATCACCTAAGCCAACATTGTTCTTTTTATCATTTAGTTGGCTTGGTAAAATCACTTTGGAGACTTATATCTCACAGATCCACATATGGTTGAGGTAAGTAGATCCTTATCGTTGCCCTATGACTATTTCTTGAAATTAAATTCTACCTGACGACGGCAAATATTTAAATTAACTGATATATATCCTCCAACATTCAGATATTAGATGGAACAATACGATTTATTAATTCTCTGTAATAATATTAAGTTTCTAGCACTCTATATTCTGGTTCTTTGTTGTTCTAAAATCTAGACTGCTCTACCTCTGGATTTTGAATTTGAATGTTAACTGGTTGAACGCAGGTCTGGAGTGCCAGATGGTCAACCAAAATTGTTACTTTCTTTGATTCCAAACTACCCATTGTTAAACTTCATGCTCGCCACTGCCATATATATTACGGTTCAATTCTCTCAATTGTTTCCACTCTAAATTAAAGTTTCCCCGTACACTGATCTATTTGGGTTTAAACCTTTTTTTTTTAAACTTACAGGTGTCTTATAGGCTTTTCGAACTAACAAACACATTGAAATCCACATTTATTCCATCCAAGGACAACAAACGCCTTGGGCAAAACTTAGCTGCAGCCATGGTGATAGCAAGCGTTTTATACATATTGGGGTTTGTGTTACTGAAAGTTCCTCAAATGATGGTTAGTGTTTCGCTCGAATTCTTGCGATACTAAACTTGGTCTGCCAATAAGTGCCCACAATAAGAGTCTGCTTGGCTGAAAGTATCTTAAACATGATATAAGTTTAAAAATGCTGTGTTGCAGGTGTGAATCTCTGTAAAGGCGTATCTAGAAAAAAAAATACAAGTTT